>CALNHX010006688.1:0-85113 GCA_940337035.1 Agriotes lineatus
GCTTGATTTCGTTTTCAATTGCTCAAATGTTATTTAGACAATACCTTAATCACTGAGGGTAAATTAGAGCTACAAAGTAGATGTTGCTCTTTAACAAATCTAAAGTTACGTACTGTACGTGTCTTATGTGCAGTTTTTAAGCAATAGAACAGCTAATGACATTCTTGATAACAGCTGCTCTTATCTTCGTAACATCTTCTCCTTATAGTTAGTCCGGAACCTTGTCAAATATTTTTGCTCAGACCTACACGTCTGCAAGCCAAATTGTGATATATACAAATTCTCAGCTCAACTTGAGATGCCAAATGGTAATATCTCCCTTTCTCAGATAGATTAGATAAATATCACAAATAATATTAAATAAATATATACCCGTTTGCTTATTAATAAGAAGTAGTATCAAGTATAGTTTCTTAAATACTTACCTTACTCCTTATTGAATGAAATTAAATTGACATTTCTTATAACTGAAATGTGACATTTTGCAATTATGGCATGTAATTCTTATTTAAAAATACCTCGGCTAGACAGTTATTAAGCATTGAGACTCTCTTTATTTCTCAGCTGAATGGGTTAATGTTCAACTAATAAATCTTATTATTGTTGAAGACTGAATTATTTTAAAATATTAATAAACTGACTTCTTTTAGTCAAATACACTCTTTAGTACATCAAATTGAAATTAATTACTCTGTCAGTTGGTACTACTTGAAAGATTGGCCTAACATTACAATAAATCAAATATATGTTGTTAAATTATTTAATCAAATGTTTTAAATGTCGAGTACTCGAATCACAATGTAAATTTAGAAAACTCAATATTCTAAATTACGCTCTAAATATAAATTACAATTATTTTCACTATTTGTCGTCCCAAACTTGTTATTTATTTCTTAATGAGATATAAGAAATAAGTACTAACCTTCTGGAAGTATCTCTTGTACCTGAGTGTATACTATAACAGCTCCTAACTGAATGGCAGTCTGCAAACACCTCCTTTGGGTTGTTCACGACCAAAATAAGCTTGTTGCAGCTCTCTGACCCCTTAAGATCTGGATATACAATTCTACAGCGTACCACAAACACTCACTTTCACTTTTTACTGGTTTAGAAGTAAAAATGCCACTTCAAATGGCTTCAAACAATCTTGAAATCTATTTTGAATAATAGTTGTGACTCTCAGTCAAATTTGATCGTAAGCAATATTGTATTGCTATTACGTATCAAATATCCAATTATTACTCTTCACAATTAAAAGATAATCTAACCTTTTAACGTGATTATTTTACGTCGATTATTATTTTCCAAGATATTTTTCTACTTCATGTAAACAACCACACTGGTTTCCCATTACTACCCCACCAGTTATATACATACAACTGTTTCCTCTTAAATACAATTTGCCGTTTCTTGTAGCTAAAAAATTTCACAATAAATGATCAGGAGGATCATCTAGGCTTTTGGTAGTCTTCTGGACGATGTTATTCAATTCCTGCATCTCCAGCTTCATGTCTTTATTTTATTTTTCTAGGGCAGTTGTGATAATTTTCTAATCTTCAATTTTTTCACCGACTTGATCAATTAATAACGTCGCGATGTTAGAAAATTCGTTCACAAATTCTTCGGTTTTGAAAAGTTTCTTGATTTTGCTGCTGATTATGTCGTGGATATCATCAATTTGACTTTTTGTGAGTGGCGTTGCAGTACGATAGTTGCCAGTATTTTTAAAAAAAGAAATAAATAGGTGGACAGTACTTTTATAAAGGCACACACATCTACATTCTACACGCGGCCAGCACTCATGGCAGAATTCCTCATCGTAGCTGTAGCGTTGTCTGACATTCAAAACTGAGGTGATACTTTAAATTAAAGTTAAAAGTAAAATATTCAACACCACCCAATTCAAACTACTCCTCTATTTTGACTTGGTATACAAAGATATAAGCAGTGAAGATGGCTTAGAGGTAGAGCTTTTGGTTCTAGACCAAAAAATGTAAGTACAAATGCCACCCACAGATTCCAGCGGCATCAAAGTCTAAACTCTAAAGCGACCCTTTGCGATTCCTCAATCCAGCGTCAACGACCGCATGACCTTAATGTCTAAATCTCTTTAAAGTTAAGTGGTCGACGCCCCTGCAGCGGGAATGTCGCAAGAATGTCGACCAATTTAATAAAAATCAGTGCTGGCTGATATGCAATGAAATAACCAGGAAACCATTAATATTTTAGAGACCATTGGCTACTTTCAACACTTCTTCCATTCCGTCTTATTCATCAGAAATAATTTTCTACTTCCCTCTTAAACCCTTCTTCGTCTTTTTACGAACTCCGTAAAACGAATCGTATCTGAACTCTTTAATTGGGTTTGTCTGTCAGTGTGTTTATCGGAATTTTTAAATTTTAACTTCAGATTCGCATACAATATAAAAAATTAAAATACGAATATCTGAAGAACCAACCTCTATCTTGTACGGAACATGGACAAAATGGAGAACAAATTATTTTTTATTATTTTAATTTTAAATGCTGTCTACGAGATCGTCTGTCAATGCTAGGCTTAGCATTTTCCGCTGGTTCTCTTTCCAACCTTCTTAACTCAACCATTAATGCCCCAGCTTTATTTATTATATGAATCTATAAATTCTAACAGATCTAAATGATTCCCATTTTTCTGACAAAATGTATATGAAGAATCTGATTTATTTGCAGTCTACTACTTTATTTCTCCACTGCGTAACTATGCAACTATATAACTTTCACCAAGATAATTAAAATAACATAGCTCCACAAATGTACATGTCTTGTCTATTTCAAGTTTACCCAAAGGAGCCACAGCCAGTATTACTTGTGTAGCCTTATTTAGATTAACACTTCCACCAAATCTGCTAATTGGTCTAGTAGTCTCAACCCCTGCAAAACTTTCTAGTGCGTTAATTCTGATACGGACTTACGCATAAGCCATAGCAAACATACACATGTATTTTCAATAATCTACCCTATGGAGGAAAGTTTGCTCCATAATTAACCTACTCATGTTAAAACATCACTCGACACAGGTTCTTCTGTACAGTTTTTCAACCTTGCAGCAATTGTCTTTGCCAGTACATTACAAAATACACTCAAAAATACAATACTTTATAGATGAGACATTTGACATTATCATAGGTATTATACTACACTCTGCGTGTCTGTTTACTAGCCCGTAAACTTTTTGAATGAAAACGTCTCTTCCACATTTTTTCATTTACCGTTATCTGAGAGTGTAATATTTTTTTCCTATTTGTATTAGCACCTATGAACCTGGCAGTTTGTGGGCAATATAATAGTTTTGTTTCTGTAAGGAAGCAGTCGTTTTTCTAACCAAGTTCTTTTCAGTTTGTGTGTTATTACTCTATTAAGTCTCATCTTTCACAAAAGTTTCATACTTTCATTTTGCATGACACTAATAACAGAACTTCGTCGTTTATTGGACATTCTTACTACCGATGGCTTTCTTAAGTGAGTTTGAATTTTATACCTCTTGGCGTAAAGGAGTGCTTGTACATTGGCAATATTGATTTCTATTTAATAAGAGGATCGCACATCCATTAATAGATAATTAAAGCTTAACAAACTCAGGCGATAGTATTTAAAATTAATAATATTCCCTCTACAAGCAACTTGGCGATTCCAATAAGGATACAGCAACTAGCCACTCGGAGTAGTCTCAGGATAAGGGTATTGAGAGTTGGAGCCGGCCAACAAAACTTAGTAAACTTGGACAGGCCTCCCCAAATATGAAATTGGTATTTAAAAATCTGTAAAGGGCTTTACCCAGAACTTCCCTCGTAAGTAGACATTGTGATACCTAATAATTTTAAAAATCAAATTAAGCTTGGGGTAAAAATATCTTCACGTTTCTAATAAATTACATAAATTTTCAAATAGAAAAAAAATTACCGGTGATCGAATTCGAAAAACAGGCGGCTGTGTATGCGATTCCAAAGTTTTGTGAGATATTGCAAGCGAATGGGCTATTCCTACATGCGCTACGGAGCACTTCTTGTGTCCCTGCGTCCCGGGTGCCTTAAATAGAACCTTTTTTCGTTGACACTTCTTTCTGCTTTACAGCATATACGCCGTATGTGTTGGGTTCAATTTTCGTCAAAAGTAAAGTCTGAACTATGTGCAAATTGTTACTTTCCTGCATCTTAGTTAAAGTGAAAATAAACAAGTGGGCGTTGTGACACTAAATAATTTTAAAAATCGAAGGAAACTAGATATAATAGATATTTATGCATTAAGGGAGATATGTTCTTTCCCTGAGGTTGACATGTGTTACAGACCGAGGGCCTCTAGCCCGAGGTCTGTAAGTCAACCGAGGGTAAAAAACATGAATATCTCCCGTGGTGCATACAATATTTTATTTACTAGCATATTAGTAACAATAGTATCAAATTTCAAAATGTCATAATGACATTTAAAATTAGAATATTTAAGTAACATCAAGAGTTGCCTAAATGTATGGTTGGTAAGATATGGCCTATAGTTGCATGGTTACCAAGAGTTTGAGGGAGAAAAAATTTGACAGGTCCCTTGGGAGTTATGAGTAGCTTTTCATATTTTGTTTCTATGACGCAAATGTACAATATCACGTTGCTAGTAAATGAAAATATTTTCAGGTTTCTAATAATACTGAAACAGTAGAAGGGAAACACTTGGTAAAGTACATCAATTTACAAATAAAAAAATATTACCCGTGATGGGATTTGAATTTCAGTGTCTGTACATTAATTTCATTGTTCGCCGGTAGGCCACAGATAAATCAGGCCTTCGCCGCGTGAGCCACTGCGATGCTTCGAATTCTTGGGATGCAGCTGCATTTAATGTTACGAACTTATTCGTTGCCTGTTTTGTCTCGCACAACATCTATCCTGTATCTGTTGGGTCGCATTTTTGGCAAGGATAAAAATGCGCTATGTACAAATTATGAATTCCATATATCTATTAAAGCAAACATAAACAACACTTTATTTTTTAAAGTAATCACCCTTCATATATTTGTCTGAAATTTTCTCGGTTTTATGCCAGGTAGATATACAATATATAAAATATCGTTTTCCTCCAACTAATAGTTTTTGAATTATACCGCCAACAGACAGACAGACAGACAGATAGACAAACAGACAGACAGACAGACGGAACTCAGAAAACCTGATTTTCGTCATCTAGGGACCCTAAAACGTGAAGATCTGAAGAAATCTCGGAAGGTGTTTTTTTCGCGATTACAACACTTTCTTCGTCTTTTAAACGAGGGAAGTAAATATCGTTCTTCTTGTATTACTTATCCATAGACACACTGTATATGTTAAAATCCGGCATAGAAAAAAAATTTACTACAATCAGACCAAGATATATTACCTCAGGCTACTGTAATTTTTTGAAAAAAGGAATTTCAAATATTTTGCTGAAAATCGAAGCTACAATTTTAAGGTAGGTCTTTCTATTCTTTTATTAAATGTTTTCTTGTCTCAGAAATTGCCTCTTGCATCGATTCAATTTTTTTAATCTCTCGAGAATCTGCTTTGCGCAATTGTCTATTAATAATGTTCTGAAGAAGCTATATCGTGAATCAGCTAATCTTGTGCTATTAGTGTCTCAGTACAACAAAACAATTAGAAACAAATTGTTGCTTCTCCAAGTATGTGCCCCTTAAATATGTATTACCATATGATTTACAAATTTCTTTTCTGCTCTTCCAAATATGGGATTTATCTAAGTATCCTTGCTACACGTAAATAGTAACAATGTAAAACAATTTAATTATAATGATTTGATATAAATCATAACATAAATTATTTATATCATAAATACGGGTACAATAAGTGATGAATAATTTTAGCATTAATAAATATATTTAGAGTTAATTCTACCCATAAATCGTAAGCGAAGGAGAACAGATGTGCTTAGGCGTGAATATGTAACTCCAAAAAGAGTTCTACTGCAAAGTTTATCTACAGAAGCTATTTCATCAATAGTACAAACGAATATTCTTTAGATCTTCTTAAATGTGTCAACGTTTAAAGTAGTAGAACCACTAACCACTGACCACTAACCGCAAAAGGAGATTATATTTAATGCATTTTGTGTTATAATAGTACCCTCATTTCCCTTGAATATATAAAAACATTTCAATCATTCATACGGAAATAATTATAAATTTCATTAAACGTTACAACTCCAAATGTTAAAGCATAAATATAATAATCTTTACGTCCAGAAATAAGAGTAAGAAATACGTTTGCTTATTGCATAAATTTTTATAGTGTACAAACATGTCCCGAGACCAATATATCTGTAAATGTAAAGAACAAACAAAATAAAAAAATTAAAGAGGAAAAATTAGTAACCATACATTAAAAACGAAGAGACGCCAACTAACTGTTTTTTAATCCTCTGAGTTTCTTGGAGATATTAAGAGTATTACATGAAGTAACGTCAATCGCAGAAAAACTGCTGTTAAATATTTTAGCAGTATTAAAGAAAAATTATCTCTCAACAAGAGATGTTCCGTGCACCGGAGAAGTTAACAACCCTTTAGAACGAAGATTCAGGTTTTGAACACTGGTTCTAAATTGCAGACGTTCATGCAAGTAAACAGGGGTGTTGTTTTTGATAATTTTATAATATATATATAGACAGGAAATGTGGAGCATTCTCCTATTTATCATCTTTAGCCATTTGGTTTCAGTAAGTTTATGTGAGATTGCTTCATGTTCCCTAATACCGTAAATAAATCTAAGACAAGAATTTTATACACTCTGAATTCTGTTTCTATCTAGTTGATCGATACAATTGCCATAAACTTCATCAGAAAAGTTGAAATAAGAAAATACTGGAATCGTAAAGCACAATTCTCAGCTTTCTGTCATTTTAAGGTTAGAGTAGGCTACCTTGATCAGTGTGCTAACATGCTTTTTAAATCGCAGATCATTATCAAAGTGTAGCCCTAAATTTTTAGCTGATTTAACTGGAATCAATTTCGGCCCATTAATTACGATGTTAAGTAAAGAAGCGATCTCCTCTGTAATTCGCCTATTCCCGAATATTGGCGTTTATTTTTAGACGGTAATCAAGAGAGGTTTGTATTAAATTATCAAGATCATTATTTATAGAGTTAGAAGTAATTTGAACACTGTCAGGTAAAAATTAATAATGGAGTTGGGTATCATCGGCATAAAAGTGGAATTTACAGTTGATAATAGAAGCATAAAATTGAGAAGTATTGAAATGGACCCCTTGTAGTTATTATGGAACAAAATCAAATAAATTAAATTAGGGCAAATCACCACAATGCTCAGGGTATTTTTATTGTGTTAAACTTTACCTGTCAGTATTTCAAGCTTATTCAAATGAAATGTAGTTATTACTTTTCAAATAAAATAGTTAATTGCCCCTTTCTATATCTTATTGAACTGCAATAATAATTTAGGCTAGCTCCAGCAAAACACAAAACTCCTTCTCAGGTGGGTTCAGATCTGAGCTTTTGAAATTATGTTTAGAAAATATGATTCAAAGTAGCTCACATGCGCGATTCTAGTACATTTGATCTACACGCTCCAATTATTCATAACCTCACAAATTTAACATTGAATACAGAACGTTGTAAATGCAAATTAACGTTTATTTGAATATTTAACAGCGAAATTCTGCAAGGAAAAGTCAGGTAAATTAGCACAAAACTCCCACTTGGCAACAACTAATTCGATTTTGTTTCAGAGATGACGTCAAACGACGCTCGCAATTCATTTGACTTACTTCCTGTGATGGCTTGGAATTCTTACAAGAACCGCAAATTCTAGTGACGCCATGCAAATTACTCAAAGCGGGACAGTACTGGACGCTCCAGAATGTGTATTCTTCAAGTTTACTAACCTTCCCAGCTCCCGAACACTCAAATAATGCGAAATCTTACCTCATAAAAGTAGCCGATGTAGGTGCAGCTGGCGCCCCTTGGATTTCTTCGCTTGCGGTCGCTTCCCTGGCCCCAAATATTGCTTCGGGATGCTCGTACACACCTCCTTGATCTTTAGGAATAGAGACCTCGGGCTTCTGCACCTCAACTGGAACGTAGTCGAGGTTGGAAATTTTCAGGTGCTCCCTGCCGCTTCACAGCCAAAGATGGGTTGGTAAAATTTATAATTTTATGTCGTGGAATCTTCCACAAACAATATCACAGCTTCCTGGACACTTGTGCAGTAAAATGGTACACTTTCTTATTTAGTAAAACACATTTTATTATTTTAAAACATAAATCGTTTGGAAATCAATTCTGCCCCCAAGCTTTCAATTTTACAACAATTGTTCTTCTCTATTAACAAAAGATAATCGCGTTGCTAGGTTACAGCGGTCTCATATTGTTTATAGAAAATTAGTTTTAGTTATTAATTTACATAAACGGAATACAATTTGATAACATTTTGCTAAAATCTAAAAATTGCATAAATCTAAAAATTGTCTTTCTTTCTTATATCTAAAAATTGTTCTTATTCGTCACACACAACGTTTTTATAATCGCTACTCTGCTATAACACTTATTTTTAAAATGCACTGGACTTGAGTTCAATTTTACACACGTCACTGTATGTTCTTCAATTCAGTTGCCCTAGTTTTCTATTGCTTTTTGCAATGGCTATTTTATCGTGCTTCGATTTCATTTACCTTTCAGCTTGCTTGCTTTTCACTGGCCCGTACATTTATTAATAACTCTACGCTCATTCAGTATGCACATAACCAACTTTTTGTGTTATTTAATTTTATTTGGTCTGGCTACAAATATGCTCAAACCTATCATATTACTTATATTATAAATCTTTCTTAGACTCAAAACTCAAATTTAATCCCTCCGAAATCGGTTTTGCTTATGCTTGCCACAATTGACCATGGTTGCAGCTATTATTAGCATCATATTTAGGTCTCTGCCGCAGCAAGAGCTTGCCTGTAAATCATGCAACGTATTCAAATACATTGTGGAGACTGTTCTTTAGTAAAGCTTGTAAACTTCTACACTGTCCAGACATTGTACGAGCACCATCTATGCCAATTTCATTTTTTCATTGCACGATTGCCTTGCATATAAAACGGTTAGATATTTTGAACAATTTAGGTTATCTGGCTTTTCTTTCTATTGATGTGCAAAACCAAGAACACTATACTAAGGACACGCAACTCCCATTTCGAAGCGGACCGCTAAAAGCTGACAAGTAAGGCGGCCGTGGTGTACAATTATTCATTCATAAAACTCGTGAACTGTCCATGTCAAACATTTGCTGAGTGTAACTGGAAATTCGGACCATGTTTTAACAATTAATAACACACTTGAAATACACTCCATTGGATTAACAACCGTAAACTGACTTTTAACCGCGATTACAGGTTAATTTAGCTCACTTCCAACTCTCGAACGTCAGTACACGCTGTCGACAACGCCGTGACGGCTATCCCCGACATAAGGGCCGATTTTATATACAGTCGTCATAGGAAGTTGCATCTCCTTAGTATAGTCTTCTTGTGCAAAACATATCTCTTCAAATGCTAATAATCCATCGGAAAAATCGAGCATAAGCAATAAAATGATAGCCCTTGCTACTATCGCTTACCTCGTCAAGATAAATTGAGAATTTTTTTAGAAAGTTCCGACAAAAGCCGGTGTTGCATGTTTACAGATATATCCCCAATGCGGCTATGTTTCCTGAAATAAATTAACATGATTACACTACTACTTATACAATTCCGGCATTTACATAACAATAACTAACCTACAGTATGATTGAATACTTTTATCCTCTAGACCTAGAGAGCGGTGAAATTCTTTGTATGCCATTTATATAAGTTAAAATGGCATTACTAATATTAATTCCACAGCACTACATACGATAAAACATTCAATCATATGGTATTAACACTAGTAGTAGTAGTAGTATTATTATTTGTGGGGAGACTCATGTCTAGTAAGTAGGCCTTTATAGGCCCTTTTTGCCAACCACGTAAACAAGGTCTAGGCATGCAGAGTATCAAGTACCTTAGTCCTACTTAGAATTTTGCCGAGACTAAGGAGTTCCAACCTTAGAGAGGGATCTTTTACACGCTACACATCATAGTGACACAGGACTCACGGCTTTAGATCACTTCCGAATGATGGCATTCTGTAGAGGTTTTCATCAGCCTTTTTTTTATTTTTAAAAATCTCACCGGGATCGGGAATCAAATTCTCAACCCTTAGATCAGTAGCCAGAATGCTTACCACTGAGCTATAGAGCCCAGCTGGTATTAACACTAACTTAATTAGTTAGCAATAATTACACGAGGGTAGGAAATATAAATCGTGATATTAAAAAATAGAGCAAAAATAAAAAAATAATGAGAAACTCTGCTCTAAACCATTTATTTTCAGTATTATCAATTCCATATTAAGAAGGTTATGTTCTTTTAATTTAATATAATTAATTAAATAAATGATTAAGAACCACCTCGCAAATATTTTATTTCTAAGACGATTAAAAGGAGTTGTAATTTACTAACTCATTGAAATAAATGGTTATATGCCCTGTTGATATTTTATTTATCTGCAAGTATTAATAATTATTATTATACTTTAAATTAAAATGGTTTCCGATGGCAAAGTGAGATCGTGAATTTAAAAACAAAGTGAAAATTTATCACAGTTCCACCGGTAAATATTTGAATTAAGCTGTTTCGCGGCATTAACATCATTTGTTTTTCTAGCATTTGTTAAAGGGGGCCCACATCTACGCACCAATTGTTTTAGTTGGCGTCGTTTACGAATCTAACTGTCACATAACCCCAAATTATGGAGTTGGGCTATCTTGCTGGCTGGATTTATTTTACAGCAATGGATATGGCTAGTACTGCCTTGGGTATGACTCTTGCTACACTTGCATAAACTTCCCGGTGCTCACTTAGCTAATTTTAGGTTTAAACAGTACCTGTGGTTGCCGATCTTATATCGGGGCTTAACGGCGATGCTGGTCTCGTTGTCGGACTGCTATGGGCTGGATCCTGCTGGAATCCCTGGAACACGTGCTCACGTAGCTGCTCGCTGCTCTGGAGTCTTCCCCTCTGGGCTGTCTCAACTTGTAGGCCTCCACCCAGATATCAAAATAGGCCGCTTCCGATGTTAGGTTATGGTCACTCGGGCTCGGAGAACTTTACAACTTGGTGTTGGATTTCAATGCAAATAACACCACATGACCACGAAATTGCACTGAATTGAGTGGTATAATTTTTATTGTTAAAATAATTTGTTTATTATATAAAAATTAATTTTATTCAGGAGTACATTTAAAAACATGCCAATGCTTACATTAATTCAATTGTTCTCGCCAATATCCGCTTTGAACAATTGCTAGTTTTAATTTTAAATAAAAACGGATGTGAATCAAGTTCAAAATGCTTACTTCTAAATCTAACTTTGCCTAAAAACTACAACTTATGTACAAAATTCTTATTCTAATATTATGGTCCACATTTATAATTAGTTAATCAAGTGTTTGCGTCACTGCACGTTTGTTAATTTGCTTTAAACTGTTCACATAAGTCATTGCACTGATTAATTTTATGAGAGTACTTCCTTCACCAAGGCGTCGCTTGATTTCACCTGTCTGATTTTCCACACAATTTTTAGTTCATCTGCTGTGTCCTTTTCTTCATTTTTATATGACCCTGGCTTGTTGATTCTTACAATTTTCCATCAAATGCCTTAATTTCAGCCTACTTAGCTGCTCGTTACAACGTTTATTAGCTTATCTAGCTTTTCTTACCTTTCTTTTAAAACCCTGACAAATATTTCACTGTTTAACTTTCCTTGAATTTTTCGCTTCAATTTATTGCCTTTGCAAACCATTTTTGTAATTAATAGTTCGGCCACTACTTTGCACAAACCTCTTCTTTTAAATTTTATTCTACATTCAACTTAGATCCGTGTGAGAATTGAGCTTTGCTTAAACCGTTCTTTAATTAATTATACTGCTATTAATTGGCATCTCTTTATCAATGCATTCAATCTATTAAATTCAAAGTTTAGCTTTGCAGTTATATAAAATACCTCACCCTCAGCTTTAATAAAATGTCCATTAATTTGGCAATGCTATCAGAGTTGAGTTTGTAGGGCTTAATACCATCGCAATATATCCCCATCTATCTAAATAAAATATAACGGTCTTTTATTTGAAAAGCTATTTAATATCAAGAAACAGTACAGCCATTTTTCATTTTTCTCCATTTGGACTTTTTGATTCTCGAGTACAAAATTTAACGCTGTGTCAAATATTCCTGGAGGCGGACTTTTACAATTATTTTATGATTTTTTAGGATGCCGAGAGTATAGTAATTGCTCTAAATTATGAAGATGAATTTGTCTTGTATTTACACAATGAAAATGACTACAGCTGTTTTCCATATTTCTGGGAAAATGCTTGCCTTAAATGATTGACGTACTTCTTATTATTACTTATTATCTCACTAACAAGGGAAAAATATTTTGCGATGCTCAAATTTATTTCGTCCGTGTTTTGTATTAAATCCCCCTATTATCCACAGCTAGCTCGCAGTGGATGTCCAAGGTACCTGAAAACTCCGGTCATGTTTCGAAATAGTCAAAATAGAAAATATATTAGGGCGCCATCGCAAAAAAGTCCACACACAGCTGAATTGGGTTTAGTGCAAAATAAATACTTACGTCTTCCTCAACTAAATGCTTAAATGCTTCAACTATTTAAGTCCAACTTTCCTTTTACAATCTCTTAACGATTTACCACTCGACGGTTTACTTAAAAAATGCTCTCTACCTTGTTCTCACATGCTAGAAATTTTCTAAGCAACCATTAACAACGGCGAAGACGCAAAATGCAGAGCATCCACATGTGTGTAAGTAGCGTAGAGATGGCGCTAACTTATCGCTTCCCAGCACGTACGGTCGTTCAGCTGATGCACTTTCTAGAAAACCTTCTTACAATTAACCGCCAATACGTAAACGATTGCACTGTAAATAGCGACAAAAATCTATTAAAAACATACGTAATTGATAAAACGTTCATGAACGACAAACTTTAGAATGATACTCAAGGCGGTCTCTATTGACCAGTGGCAATACTTCAGTAAATGTGATATGCGCCAAGGAAAATCTGCATTTGCAGATCCCTGCAGCATAATTATAGAGAGCAAAAAATGTCGTTAGTTGTTTTGTAAATTACAAAAGTTGACTAAATTCAGCAAAAATTACATTAGTTTTCACCAATTCTGTCATGTGTTAAGGCAGATCCACTGTTTCAAATTGATTTACTAAAACCTTCTATAGTTTTTACAATATTCATTGAATAGCAATCTTTTTTGTATTATCAAATTCATAATTTTAAAAATTAGCTTTTTAAATTAATTTTTCTAGAAATTATGCAGTTTAGAAGAATCTACTCTATATTTTTCGATTTGAAATTCAAAAAAAATGATTTCTATTCATCTTTAATATTCAATTATAATTTCAGCTGCTCAGTAATAGACCCATGAGTAGTAGTTGTTAGCTAATTGGGTTATTGTTTAACAAACATTTGTTGTATTTTGCAAATACCGAAACTATAGTATGTCTACAAAGTATCCGGAAAATATAATTTTTTTTAGCTTCTCCGAAATAAACATATTTGACATATAGGGTTGTCTTTTGTTTTATCCATGGTCTACTACCCTGACAATATTCACACAAAATTTTAGAGGCCCAGGACTTTCTAACAGGAAGTTTCTTGACATTTCTTAAAACTATAAAATTCCGGATACTTTCTAGACGTACTATATATAGAACACTACTCCGTGTTATTTACAATACTAACTTGTGTAATATGTGAAATAAATAATTCCGCACATTTTTGCATACGAGGGACAATTTCTGGGAATTTTGCAATGACACCAGAACCATTTGCGCTCTTCCAACTTTGATAGCGTAAAAAAATTATTAGATAATATCGTTTATCGCGAATTTCTTTGTATTCAATATAGTTATTCTTTCTTCTTCTTCTTGTGGTGGGGCTTCTTGTCTGCTGCACTGAGACCTATTGGTCCATTGTGCTCCCACCTAATTTGTTATGGGTCTCGTTCGAAGAGGCCGGTTTCCAACGCGAAGGAAAGAATTCTTCCCATAGGAACGTCCCTTATCGCCTGGAGTTCCACCAGGCCGGCTCCAAAATGTTTATGTCTCAGTGTTAGGAGAGCTACACATTGACATAGAACATGAATTGAGGTTTATTCCTCCAACTGGCACTTCCTGCAGGTGGCATCATTTACGATTTCCAATTGTGAATAAGTGCTTCTGTAGGTGACCGTGTCCTGTTAATAAACCAGTCACGATCCTAATGTTTTTCCTGCTCATTGACAGGAGAGTAAAGGATTTGGCAGGCGACATTTCCCCGATGAGGAGTTTTGCCTGACGTAGCCTTGGTAACGAATCCCAGTTGGCACTGGATTGGTTACTTAGCCAATGCTCAACTTGTCTCTTTTCAGTGGCACGGGTAATTTCTAAAGCCGGCTCAGGGCCGATGAGTGGCTCTTGAGAACCCCTTCTAGCTAGAGCATCAGCTTCTTCGTTACCCTCTATTTCACTATAGCCTGGTACCCATATAGTACAGTCAAAATAGTGTAATAATACCATTGACCTGGGAAAAATTGCAACACAAATGATTCTTTTTGCATTATACTCTGAAAAGTGTGTATTTTAACATACTCAAAATCCCCATTAATCCCGGCCCGGGAAATCAGTCGAAATCCAAGATGGCGGCTGAATGTTCCGATTTTTGGCTTTTTTTCTCTATTTTGCTGCATTTATTGCCTTAAAAAAATAATATGCACTTAAAATAGGTACTTATTATGTACTGAAGCATGCCATTTACATCATACTTTTGAATTACTTTCATACGTATGGATATACAGTGTCCGCCAAAACATCGGCATAATATAGGGAAAAAAATATTTTAGATTTTTCAAAAAAACTTTTTACGTCTATAATTTGTGCTTCTCTAAAAACCTATTTAGCCTCTTAGGCCAGTCGACAAGTACATTTTAGCGGGAATAATTCCGGACAAGCTGGAATAAATTTTAATCTGTTCTGTTGGGACTGTTGCACCCCTTGACAGGCCCGGATTTAACCGCTATGCTTAAAAAAAGGTCTAAATTTTTATATTTTTTGTAATATTAGTGAATATCTCGATTAGTATCAACTTTTGAGCAAAATGCGTGGTTGTCAAAATTAAATAAGAGTAAATTCTCTACAAAAAATGTTCTATACATTTTTGTCATACGTTCGCTTGTTTCGAATTCATAGGCGTCGAAATATATTTTTTTCGAGCATTTGCTTGTTACTTTCTTTTACGATAAAAGAAGTATTGGATTCACCCTAAAAATTCGAAATTGAGTTTTCAACAGATCTTCATGTTTTAAAGTGCCCTGAACCCAAAAAACATGTTTTTGTCCATTGCTCTGTCTGTGTGTCTGTTTGTGAACAGAATATCTCAAAACAAAAAAAGGGGTATGACGTTGAAACTTCATATATAAGTTTTGTGTACTATCTAGATGCGACAGCAAGCTTTTGAAGAAAATCGCATAACCGGAAGTAGGTGTTTACTCTTGTAATTTTTCAGTTTTTTTGTATTTTTTCAAAAACGGCTCTAACGATTTTTTTCAAACTTTACAATTTTATTAAATTTTTAATGTGTATTGATGTGAGCTAGGCAATTTTTCAGTCGAATACCTCTAAAATGGGTTTTTTTTGTTTTCTTTTCCATTTTTTTTATTAACTCCTATTTTAAATAGAACACCCAGTATATTATTACATTCTTGAATTCAGCTTAACATTTTAGAGAAAATTTGTCTCTTGAACTAACACTCTATTTTGTACGGTTTCTGTACAAATTGCAATTTTTGAAAATTTTTGACAAATGCTTGAATGTATGTACCTATGTATGTATGTATAATCGATAACCTCGTTTTACCTTGTGGTGTAGAGGCTGGTGCTTTATGTGCTTGCATCTGGCGGTACAATGCTCAACTTGCCCCGGATTCGGGATACAAAGTTAAAGATTAAAAATCAAATTTTGGCTAATTATAAAATCACTGTGAAAGGAAGTTGTGTGCGTGTATGACACCAGATTTTTTTTTATTATTATTGACGTTCCACTATTCCAACTTTGCTAACTTCAAGTTTCTTTTGAAGTTGACGGCTCATCAATTTTTTTTGCCTTTTTGATGTTGGGGGTTGTTCAATATCACTTTGACTTTCAACAATATCTGTCTCGTGTTCCGAATTTGCTTCATAATCTTGGGAATGTTCTATTGATTGTTCTAGATCGATATGCAAGTCCTCGTCGTCATCTCCGTCGTCTACTTCGATCACGTCCACCAGGGCCGTAACTAGGTATAGGCCGAGTAGGCACCCGCCTACAGGCGCAAGCGGCAGGGGGCGCCAATATGGCACTGAAAAAAATTCTTTAGTACTAATAAAAAAAAATCTGGTGTGATACACTCACACAACTTCTTTTTACAGGGATCTTATAATTAGCCAAAAATTTCATTTTTAATTTTTAAAAATTTGTCAAAAATTTTCAAAAATTACAAATTCTACAAAAACGGTACAAAATAGAGCGTTAGTTGAAGAGACAAATTTTCTCTAGAATTTCAAGGTGAATTCGAAAATTTAATAATATACCGGGTGTTCTATTCAAAATAGGAGTTAATAAAAAAATAGAAAAAAAACAAAAGAAATCCACTTTAGAAGTATTCAACTGGAAAATTACCTATCTCACATCAATACACATTAAAAATGTAATAAAAATGTAAAGTTTAAAAAAAATCGTTAGAGCCGTTTTTGAAAAAATCGAAAAAAACTGAAAAATCGCAAGAGTAAACACGTCCTTCCGGTTATGCGATTTGCTTCAAAAGCTTGCTGTCTCATCTACATAGTACACAAAACTTATATATGAAGTTTCAACGCCATACCTCTTTTCGTTTTTGAGATATTCTGTTCACAGACAGACAGATAGACAGACACACAGACACACAGACAGACCAATGAAAAAAAGAAGTTTTTTGGGTTCAGGGGACTCTGAAACGTAAAGATCTGTTAAAAACTCAATTTCGAATTTTTGGGGTGAATCCAATACTTCCTTTATTGTAAAAGGAAGTAATAAATAAGCAAGTCGCCAATTTTGCAAATAAATTAATAAATATTAACGATTTAAGTTCAAATAATGCTAATTAGAGATATAATAATACGAATTGCGCCAAACATTACTTTACCTTGTACAATTTGCAAAGAAAATGTTATATGTCTACCAGATTTATTTTATAGTTCTCACCTACATCAATCAAAACATTAGAATTATTTTAACATATTGATATGTCTTTACTAGTTTTTGAACGCACCACATAGGTGGTCTTATTCTAATTAAAATAATTTTTGCATTTTTAAAATAAAAAAGTTGCAAAAGAAAATGTTTTCAATGTCTTTAATACAGAAAGCGCGCTGCAAGAAAAACAACTTTTGCTAGATCGAATTATGGTTGAATTCTTCAAAATTCTCTACAAAATAAGTAAAAAAGTACCCTAACGCTGCTAATAATACAGAAACACTTAGTAAAGCGAATTACATGAATTTGGAAATTAAAAAAAACTTTGCAGCCAGTGGGATTTGAACCCGTGTTCTCTGATAAATGCATCTTATTGTTGAGCTATAAATGACGCAGTGGTGTTCGGATTTTGGGTACTCCATATGTTTATAAATAGGGATTTGCAAAATGTTCAGCTGACTACATAATAATACTTACTTTAGTTAAATTAGAATTGTGTTTTCTAATCTTATTTTCTGATCTCATTTTATTTGTATTGTATTTTTCTTATTTTAACATTTTAGTTGTTTATTTTTAAAATGTTTGAAGAAAACATTTTGGATTTATTTTTGAATACCTACCTGTTTGTTTGAATTAATTACATCATATATCCGGAGATAAATGTAGAAGTCATACAGTATCATTAGTATTTTTTGTCACATAGGTATATTGTTTTTGTACTGAAGGGCGCAACAATGTTGGCTTGCCTACAATATAAGTTTGCTTAGTTACGGCCCTGACGTCCACAGTATTCAAACAAGATTTGCCCTGACAGAAACCACATATTACTGAGCAATGAAAACCTGCTTTGCGACAAGATACATTACAACCTTTGGCGCATTTACAAGAAATTAGTTTCAGTAATTCTTGGGGAGCTGCGTCTTGTACAGTGGGAATGGGCATTAATCCATTCTTTGAATTTCTCCATCCCCACTCGAAAGGTGATTTTTCGTTTCCATACCATAGCTGAATTTGGTTGTAAGTACGGAACGAGTGCAAGCGAGCTGACTCGTTGGTTGGTGGTAATGATGCTAGATTTGGTAAACTTCTGTTAATAGATTGTACGAAACACTGGTATCTATACCTGTTCAATGATACACAGTGTGTTGATCCATACAGAAGAAGAAGAAATTGTTCTCCCACTTTATCTATTTCCTCTGGGGACGCGTTTGGGTCTTTGAAAATTTGAACAGCCTTCTGTAAGTTTTTCTCTTTCTGTAGAAGTTTAACGAACTTCATTTTCCCCTGCCCGTATAGTGCGCAAACAGTATCGCAGCCACTAAATGCATGCAGAAATAAAATGTTGTCCCTAATTGAATCATCCTGAATTACTCCCGCTAACAGCCATTTCAAAAGACTTATCGACTGGCTTATTAGCCAAAATTTGATTTTTAATCTTTATCTTTGTATCCCGAATCCGGGGCAAGTTGAGCATTGTACCGCCAGATGCAAGCACATAAAGCAGCAGCTTCTACACCGCAAGTATTATACATACATATAATCATTTGTCAAAAATTTTCAAAAATTGCAATTTGTACAGAAACCGTACAAAATAGAGCGTTAGTTCAAGAGACAAATTTTCTCTAAAATTTTAAGCTGAATTCAAGAATGTAATAATATACTGGGTGTTCTATTTAAAATAAGAGTTAATAAAAAAAATTGGAAAAGAAAACAAAAGAAACCCATTTTAGAGGTA
Organism: Agriotes lineatus; assembly: GCA_940337035.1. NCBI lineage: Eukaryota > Metazoa > Arthropoda > Insecta > Coleoptera > Elateridae > Agriotes > Agriotes lineatus. Next base: position 19,117 of record CALNHX010006688.1, read on the forward strand.
TTCGACTGAAAAATTTCCTAGCTCACATAAATACACATTAAAAATTTAATAAAATTGTAAAGTTTGAAAAAAATCGTTAGAGCCGTTTTTGAAAAAATACAAAAAAACTGAAAAATCACAAGAGTAAACACCTACTTCCGGTTATGCGATTTTCTTCAAAAGCTTGCTGTCGCATCTACGTAGTACACAAAACTTATATATGGAGTTTCAACGTCATACCTCTATTCGTTTTGAGATATTCTGTTCACAGACGGACACACAGAAAGACCGACACACAGACAGAGCAATGAACAAAAACATGTTTTTTGGGTTCAGGGCACTTTAAAACGTGAAGATCTGTTGAAAACTCAATTTCGAATTTTTGGGGTGAATCCAATACTTCTTTTATCGTAAAAGAAAGTAACAAGCAAATGCTCGAAAAAAATATATTTCGACGCCTATGAATTCGAAACAAGCGAACGTATGACAAAAATGTATAGAACATTTTTTGTAGAGAATTTACTCTTATTTAATTTTGACAACCACGCATTTTGCTCAAAAGTTGATACTAATCGAGATATTCACTAATATTACAAAAAATATAAAAATGTAGACCTTTTTTTAAGCATAGCGGTTAAATCCGGGCCTGTCAAGGGGTGCAAAATTAATTTATATTTTCTGAGTCCCAACAGAACAGATTAAAATTTATTCCAGCTTGTCCGGAATTACTCCTGCTAACAGCCATTTTAAAAGACTTATCGACTGGCCTATCTATCATATATACCAAGTGATTTTTGCTTATTGAGAAAATGGAGTTTTTCCAAATTGTCAAAATCCAAAAATTGCCCTTCTTTGTAAATTAAATAAGATTTCAATGAGATTTTTTTAGAGTGTGTTATTTTTAGCTAACTGAGCAATCTCAAGGTCAGAAAACACCTATTTTTACTTTAGCTAAAAATTCATTTTTAAATTTTTTAAATATTTTCAAAATTTCACATTTCTACCAAGACTTAATATTAATTTTTTTTTTATGTGAAGACATTAAAGATTTATAATTGGAAAACATAATATAAAATGTTATTTACTTCTTTAGAATTTTTATTATTTAGCGAAAAGTAGTATGTTTGCATAATTTTTTAGGTTTTTTGTGCAAGACGCTTTTTAGGGGAAATATTTTTCAATTATAATTAATCTATTTAAATGGCTTCAAGAAACTCTAATCTAGCGCTGTTAATAATTACTGTTAATAACCTGGGCAAAATTGGAACACAAATTATTCTTTTTGCATTATACTGAGAAAACTGTGTATTTTAACATACTCATGATCCACATTAATCCCGGCCCGGGGAATCAGTCAAAATCCAAGATCGCGGCTGAATTTTCCGATTTTTGCCTTTTTTTCTCTATTTTGCTGCATTTATTGCCGTAAAAAAGATAGTGTGCACTCAAAATAGGTACTTATTATGTACTGAAGCATGCCATTTACATCATACTTTTGCATTACCTTCATAAGTATTGTTATATATACCGGGTGGGCCACGAAACTTGTAGCCCCTGAAGATTTTCTACTGCACCCCAAATCTAAACAGAGTAGATTATTATATTTTTTATGCATTAGAAACAGATCATGGTTGGTAAATATCAAACTAAACAATATTTGCTGTATGTATTTATATTTATTTTTGTAATATAACGCAAATAGTATATTATACATCAAGGTAGCGAAGCGCAGTATTATAACCGGAGCGAAAATTAGATACTGAGCGCGCAGCGCGAAGTATCTAACGCGCGAAGGTTATAAGACGATTCGCTACCGTGGTGTATAGACTATTTTTTGCACTACCAAACGGATTAATACCTATATTCCCAAAAAATTTCGAAAATATTTTAACTGTCAACCTGACAATACAGCTCTTTAAAACGTCAAAATTAAAATAGTCATATTTGGTAACTTAGCAATTTATTAGTTACCACGGTGAAAATTGTTTATTTTACTTTCTCTCCCTTGGTGGAGAAAATCAACTTCACTACCTAAAGATAGGCCAATAACGGTGCGTTCTGAGACTAGTAGTGCAAAAAATATTTTTTTTCTCCAACCACACGAATAAGACGCTATATTGTCGAATAATTTTGTATAAAAAGTAAGTCATTTCGGGATGTTCACCAATTACCTTGGCAACTGTACACTTTTCGATTCATATTTGCACTAGTACAAAAATGGACCCAAGATAGGGTTTTACATGGTAAATTTTAAATAAAACACAAACGCTTCGTAAATATTCGGCAATCGCCGTCGTTGTTGTTTAATTTCCCGGTATAGTGATTGTTTATTTGCGCCATGACAGTTCTACAATATAACCTACAATGTTTGATTCTAAATAATAAGTCATATTACCGAATTTATGAGTAGTTGGAGAAAAAATAGTATGTTTCATTCGCACAAAAAATGCGTTTTCGGGACGCGTAAGACTCGCCGGACTCCGCTGCGCGTCGTCCGGCGATCTGTCTTACTTGTCCCGAAATCATGCATTTTTTGTACTAATGAAACAAATAACTATTCATGGCCTACAAGTTTCGTGGCCCACCCCGTATTCTTTCTGTCTACAGGTATAGTTGTGAACCATGGAAGGTGATACGACTTGCAAGAAAAACACTTACGGAACAGACAGTGCAGTGCTACAAGTAAAAGGTGCAAGTGCAATCAACATATGCAATATGACCAGAGGAAGTGATGTTGTAGCAGTTGAAGGGTGTAGAGTACATATTGATTGCCGTAAAAAGTTTACTGACAAGAGAAAATTGCAAGAGTTAGATATTGCAAGAGCTTCACGTGTTAAGAGGACCAGTCGCTTGACCGCTAAAGTTTATCATCCTAAAATTCACTGCCTCTTATGTAGATTTTAGCAATAAAAAAGCTTAGCCGCACATGCACGGCTGAAAACCAAACTTACAAAAAGAAAATTCGGATTTTTAAAAAATCAAATATCTCGAAAACTATTCAAGATATCGTGAAATGAGTGACATATTTGGAATCAGGAGAGAAAACTACATAAAAGTGATATTAAAGCCTAAAATGTGAAAATTCGAACATTAAAGTCGAATATTTCGAAAACGGGTTGAGATATCGAAAAGCCAGTGGTGAATTCGGATTCAGAGGACAAAAATACATAGGAATCCACCATCAGTTGTATTCTGCCTTAACAGGAACCGTGCGACAGACACACAGACACACAGACACACAGAAAGAGCGATCATAGTAACCACTTACTTTGTAAGTTTGGTTGACATGGTCCACCACATGAACATAAAAAAGTTCGAACGAAAGATTTTGGTGAAACTATCAAACATTGAAGTAAAGAACGATCAGATGAATGGCCATTTTTAGTCAATAGTCGCATACAAAATAAGGTGATATAAATTTTAATTTTGTAACCGGAAGTTGGTCGGGGACGGAGCATAGGGATCACCCCTCGTACTTTGAAATTATGTTTTCTTGTTCTTGTAAGTCTGATGTGTAATAAAAGGTCATGTGATGTGTAATACACCATATGTAATACACAATACATGTGATCATTTTATTTATATAAGAACTGCCTGTATATTAATGACAAACATGGCAAATTCAGCTGCCATCTAGGATTTTGACTGATTTCCTGGGCCGCGATTAATGGGGATTTTGAGTTGAAGTAAATGGCATTCTTCAGTACATAATAAGTACCTATTTTGAGTGCGCACTATCTTTTTTACGGCAATAAATGCAGCAAAATAGAGAAAAAAGCAAATTCAGCCGCCATCTTGGATTTTGACTAATTTCCCGGGCCGGGATTAATGGGGATTTTGAGTATGTTAAAATACACACTTTTCACAGTATAATGCAAAATAGTAATTATTGTATTAAGTGCGCGAAATGAGTGTTTTTTTTATGGCGCGTGAGAATGTCAATTTTCGCCGAGACCGTTAGGTCGAGGCAGAAAAGTCATTCAAACGCGCCATAAAAACACGAATTTTGCCACGAAATACAAACAATGTTTTTTCTACAGCCGTCAAAAAAAAGAATAAAAGATTCTCTGCAACAAAATCATACGTATATAGCAAATAAGTAGAGTACTATTATTATGTACGTAACGTTTTATATGTGTTGTAACTAAGGAAATGGTGTTTGTAATAATAAATTTAAAATCTAGTGCGTAATAGTTATTTACTATACAAGTGAGATAACAGCATCATTAATATACGTGTGTGTAAGTTACAAACGAGTGCGTAGCACGAGTTATGTAAGCACACAAGTATATTAATGATGCATTATCACACATGTATTGTACAAAATTTTATCTACGACTGCCTAAAGTTGAGAAAAGTGCATTAAGAGAAATGTCAGATCTGTCATTTTCAAAAATATTTTGTAACACCCGTCCCTTCTTGTAAGGGATGTTAAACTCTACGCTCGTCGGGTAGCTATTAAACAGTCGGAGATAATTTTGGTTCCTCAGATATATGATAGTTTAACATACAAAAACACCATCGGGATACAATTAAACAATTTAATTTGTTTAGCTGTGATACACTTAGATATTTCAACATTCATTATTAACAAGAAATTACAATAAACTCGTGTAGACGGCTGGAGCTGATAACCGGCGTTCTTATCTCGGCGGTCGGCCAGGCATTGCAGGTGCGGTTGATAAGCGGCCCCGTTTCTGTCCCTTCGGAGTAGGTAGCTGGAAAAAATCGAATTAAACGGTCTGCCAATTATACAATAAAACATATCACGGTTCTGGAGATTTAACTGATAAGACGCGGGTGAAGCCCGGCGTACTGCCTCTAAATTAATTTAGGGACGTCTGGAGACGGATAAACTAAAAACGCCGCATTGCGTTAATAAATATGACTTTAATTTCATAGTCCGAACGTGAGCTCAATGTGGCCGCTTTTCCTCCAAAGCCGGCCGGGAAATTTCGTGCGCTCGGACTATTTTCGACTGGCGAATTCTGGGTTAATTAGTAATGGCCCTAGTGAAGAGGATGCAATATTTAGCCACCAATTCAACTAAGTTCAGGTTTAATTAATAATGGTTTTAGTGAAGAGGATGCAACATTTAGCCACCAATTCAACTGAGTTCAGGTTTAATTAATAATGGCTTTAGTGAAAAGGATGCAATATTTAGCCACCAATTCAACTAAGGCCCGGGATAATTAATAACGGTAACAGGTCGGGATTCGGCTTTCAGGGAAATAAATGGTTCCGGGAGAATCTCTTCAACAGGAACAGGGATATTGGCAGGTGGAACAGGGAACTGGAACTGGGATGGAAGTCTTCGCTGGGGAAGTAAATTCGGATCTCTGTGTCTCTCTGACTCGGAATGAGCTCCGCCGTTCGTTTTATGCAAGTTCGAACGCTTCTAAAAGTGGGGAGAAACAGCGCGCGACGCACTTTTGTACTTACTGGATGTCACCGAACGTGATTTAAATATTATATTAATATTCGGAAATACAAATTTGATCTGCAGGCAAACGTTACAATTTTAGTAGGCAAATGTCATTATGTCATTCATTTGACACTATTTCAGTTACGTAATGAAGTCATTACACAACTCAGTTGCGTAATAAAACCATTACCCACTGGAGTAGATAAAGAATTTCTGAGACCTTCTCAAAATGTTGGATGATCCCTGAGTGTCCCACTTGTTCCCCTTTCATGGCTCACATCTTACCCTGGCTTAGTCTGTAGGCTGACTTCCTAGGCTCCGCCTCAATCACTAGGTGAATGGGGGGAAGCCCCAGAAGCACCTTCAGAGCTTATTCTTTTGGTGAAGATGACAAGTTCTGCTTTGGTAGGAGTAATCCTGAGCCCTTGCCTTACACACCAGTTTTGTACAGTAATGAGGGCTTCTTGCATGATCTCACTTACTGTGCCAGCGAACTTTCCCATTATTGATATTGCAAGGTCATCAGCGTAACCTAGCACAAAAATGCGTTTTGCAGAAAGCTTCCTTGGAGCCCGTCCACGACCAGACACCATAACATTGGAGACAAGACTCCACCCTGAGGACAGCCCCTAGTGATCGTCGCTCTAATAGAGAGCTCGTCTGCTGAAACGATTACCTGTCGGCCCGACAGCATACAACCGATCCATCTTATCAACGAGGGTTCGATCCCGTGCCTTTCGGCCGCTACACAGATAGAATTAAAGGAGGTGTTATCAAACGCCCCTTCTATGTCTAGGAATGCACCGAGCGCAAGCTCTTTCTGGTGCAGGGCTTTCTCTATCTTGGAGACGATCGCATAAAGTGCCGTCACAACTGACTTGCCTTGTTAGTAGGCGTGTTGTGATGGGTGCTGCGGAAAAGCTACCAATGCTCCATCCTTAATATACTTTTCAATCAGTCTCTCCTGTAGTTTTAGCAGGAAATAAGTCAGGCTGATAGGTCTGAAGTCCTTTGCGGTATCATGCATTGCATGTCCCGCTTTAGGCAGGAAAATTATTTTGACCGTCTTCCAGGGCTCAGGAATGTGTCCTAGGGCCAGGCTAGTACGAAAAATGTGATATAGGGGCCGTAACAGCACCTCCAATCCATGCTGTAGCAGAGTCGGAAAAATTCCGTCAGCATCAGAGCTCTTATATGGTTCAAAGGTGAACAGTGCCTACTTCAAACGATCTAGACTCACTACCTTTGAGGCCGTCCTCCAGTCCATTGCAGTGTGCGCAATGCGTGGGAGCCTCTCAGGTAGGGCTTCTTGTACAAGACTGGAGCCGGGGAAGTGAAAATGAATGAAATGCTTGAAAACCTCCACCCTGGTATCAGTGAAGGTACCCGATGGGAGCCTCAGCATCCTCAGCCTGGAACCTGGAGTTTTGGCAAACACCTTTTGCAGTCTAACTGCTTCTGGTAGGTCTTCAATACTTTCGCAGAAGGCCCGCCAGGTTTCTCTTTTTCTTCTGCTTATGCAGCTTTTGTAAGACCGTAAGGACAGTTTGTAATTGTCCCAGTCCAGTTGAGAGTTTGTAAGTCTGGCTCTGTTGAAGATCCTGCGCGTTTCTTTGTGGAGGGACTGGAGTTGAGGGTTCCCCCATGAAGTCCTTTTACCTTCCCTACATCGCTTAATAGGACAATTGGTCTCGTATGACTCTATGATAGAGCGGTGTACAAGATCAACGCTCTCTTCTAGCTCGTCAGAATTTTTCGGAATGATTTTAACCAGGCTGCTTGCGCGAAATAATATGGCGAAACAAGCACATCAGTGTTGAAGGTAAACTAAGGATTTATAAGACCTGTGTAAGACCTATCCTTACTTACGCAGCAGAGACGAGAGCTGAAACAGCAAAGACAAAGGACATTATGCGAACAACGGAAATGAAGACCCTCCGAGCTATAACAGGACACACAATACTCGACAGAATTAGAAACAACGTAATCCGAGAAACATGTGGCATAGAAGATGTAGTCAGATGGAGCAGGTCAAGACGACGATTCTGGCGAGATCACGTCGAGGAAATGGACAACCACAGACTCGTAAAAAGGGTAATGACCCAAAATCCAAATAGAAAACAACCATCCGGTAGACCACAAAAGAGATGGTACGAGAGTTGGACATCGGGCTCGCAAGACAATACCTAAGAGGCAAAATATAAGAAGACAGGACAATGTCCTAAATTAAGAAGAAGAAGAAGAAGAAGAAGAAGAAGAAGATTCTAACCAAATCTAACCTATTTCGGAGGTCCTGTTTATAGCCCTCTCAATTGGTTGCTCTGGGATTTCTACATATATTCGACGCTGGCGGCCGCTTTAGATTTAGATTGAAAGTGATATGAAGGGAGGGATCCTTCGATACCTGCCTAACTTTGACTAACGGAGCGACCGTAGTGGTGCCCACTGTTATGTCGATGACTTCTTGCCTTCTGTCGGTGGCAAAGGTAGGTGTAGTACCACAGTTTAGTACCTCCAACTTCGAAGTGTAGATATACTCCATTAGGCCTCTACCTCGTGGGTTGATGTCCGTGCTGCCCCAACAGATGTGGCGTATTGGCATCACACCCTACCAGTAGAGGTAAATTATTCGTGTCACAGTAATTTACCAGTCCCTGAAACTCTGGAGTGGGTGGCAGTTCCTGTGCATCGTAAGGAAAGTAGGCAGAACTAAGAACAAAGCTCCTCCTGCTGTTGCCATCTATAAGACCAATTTTGACTGCCACTAGATCCCTGGAACAGAAATTGGGCAATATATGTATATCGGTTAGTCCCGAAGAGTATATGCAAACTCTCGGTATAACCGCATTTGTGCAATAAAACAGAGAACCGCTATTGAGACGTAGCCCCTGGACGGAGCCATGTCGTACCCATGGTTCCTGAATAAGTGCTATATTAATATTATCATTTGTAAGCATCCTCTGCAGAGCATATGAGGCTGCTATACTGTGTTGCAGGTTGATTTGTAAGAGATGGATACTATTCATTAAGGGAGAAGCGTCCACTCCTACTCCTGCGCCTCCACCGCATCCTCTGCCTCCGCAGTAGAGTCAGACACTTCCATGCCTTCAAGCTCTGCTACGGGCGGCTTTTCTTAAGCATGTTTAGGGTTCCAGAAAAAGACCCTTGCCAATGCCCGCATATGCCTTCATGCCGAATTTCTTCAGAACCGACACGGAGAGCCCGTCCACGCCAAGAACAAGCCTGAGCCCTTTGGACTCGACCCGTCCGGCATGCCGAATGCTCCAGAGATCGGTCCGAAGCCCCGGATCTGGCGTTTTAACCTTCTTAAGATAGTATAGTAGCCCTGTCCTCAGGTACTCCGGGTATCCAAACTACCATCTTACTCAGCCTGGGGACGGAGTCGCCCTCTAAAAAAACGAGTTCGACTCCTGTGCCCTTGTTGATCTTACCGACGGTTTATCTTAACCAGGTCTTGGAGAAGGCATCGGAACATGTGACCGTAATGATCCCTTGTTCCGTCATTTTAAAATCGTCGTATTTTGGATGGGGCCCCTCATCTGGGAGCCCATCATGTATTTGCCGAGGGTGAGTTGAATTTCCTCGGCAAGCACCACAGAGATTTGCGACTCCGGGAAGTTTCTCCGAGCAATCGCAACCCTGAGTTTTTTGTTGGCCGCTTGACTGTACGAGAGCCCGGGTCGGACCCTCTTGGCGGCTTTCTGTGCACTAGGAGGAGTCTCCTTCTCTGGGCGGCCCCGTTTGGAACCCCCAGCAGAGAGTGTGACCTTCTCCGTGGCACTAGGTAGGTTTGTAACAATAGTGCCTCTGATAAAAAGCTCCTGCTGTGTGCCCGAACCTGTAGACGGGCCTGGTTGGTCACTGGTAGCCAATTTAGGCTTTGCCTTCTTACACCGTCTTCATTCTGCACCGCAACGGTTTCTCTTAGTAAGAGGCCATTTTTGCGATGCAGTGTCGGCTTCTGAGGAGAGCACCGAAACGGTTCCCTCCTCATTAGGTAGTACTGGAGGGGCTCCTGAGGTGACCAGAGTAGGACCTGCAGCAGATCCCTCCTCTGAAGTGTGTTAGGGTTTTTAATAATGTCATCCATAATTAATCCCACGAGTAGACAGGAAAAGAGGTCCGCTCCTGCAGAGCCTGTTGCAGGAGTAGGGCTAAAGGACCATGGAAGGGCGCCAGGTATTCCATGGGCATCGTTCGAGGCACTGTAAACCTGTGCCATCCAGCTCTCGGCACGATATCTTCCACCTTAGCTTGGGGTTAGTTTATCGACTTCGCGGTCCAGATCCGAAGGGTTTAGTTTAAACAGGGCCACTACGGGAAGAATGCAATCCCAGATCACATAGTCTAGAACTACCCAACGGTCTTGAAAGTCCGGAAGCAAAAAGTGCAATACTTCCATAGCTTCCCTGTGTGCTGCCTTCTCCCAGCGGACATAATTAAATGTCAGCCCTGATGTCCGTTAACCCACTTGACCCCAAATATAGTTATTGAAAAGAGTCTTATCAATCTATAATGTAAAATAAACAGCTAAACTGTTGAAATATAGAAGCTGTCTTAAATAGATGAAACTATTTTAGTTAACAAATTAATAAACGCATTCCAATTCTACAAAAAGAGATATATCTAAATTTTAAACCACAAATTTTAATTTAGAAAGAAAGATGTTGTTATTGTAGTCTCCAACAATTCTTGATATGTTTTCGACACACAAAAATTTAGAAACCTTATAAGGTCGTTAAAAACTAATCGTTCAAGTTAATGAGGGCCATTAGTAATTATCATTAACTCGTATTACTTTATATTATAAAAGTAGATTAAGTTGTATTACTGAAAGTTTAAATCACTAAAAGAGGATTCCAAACATATTTCCCTAATTGCTTCACATTTACTTTTCATTAGAAAGTAGATTATTGTCATTAAGTTGTATTACTAATAAATAAATAAATATTTCCCTAATTGAGTTTAGTTTATAGAAAATTTTGCTAGAGTGAAGTTCGAAATGGCTCTCGAATACATAACCAGTGAAAAAGGCAAACGTTTGTTGTTTGACGAAGGTCACTTCTTCTATACGGATAGAAAAGTTGATTCAAAGATATATTGGAAGTGTGAAAGTTACCACAAAGTTAAGTGTGCTGCACGCATGATAACACTGGATGACAGTGTTATTAAAAGAAGTGGAACACATAATCATCTCGCTGATGCTGCGCATGTAGAAAAAATGCAAGTGATGACCACCATACGCGATGACGCCAGAAGAACTCGAGATGCACCACATTACATAATATCAAATGTTGTATCAAATGGAGTCAGCCAGGCAGCAGCAAGTAGGCTTGGGAAGGTAAGCAGCATGAAAAGAACAATACGCAAAATACGAACCAGGGATGAGGTTGCCCCAGCATTGCCTATTCGGCGCAGCGACATTGTTTTTCCCCAAGAATATAAAATAACAAAAACCGGGGAAGACTTTTTGATGTTCGATTCAGGACTTGATGAAGACCGGATATTGATGTTTTGTACGAGGAGAAATCTCCAACTTCTAGCTCAGGCTGACCACTGGTACGCAGATGGTACGTTCAAAACTGTACCGCACCTGTTCTGTCAGCTTTATACACTACATGGGTTAAAAAGTAATGTAGCTATTCCTCTAATCTACGCTTTGCTACCGGACAAAACCAGAGTTACCTACGTTCGATTACTCCAGAAAATAAAAGAGCTTCTCCCAGGAGTTACACCAGCATCAATTATGACTGATTTTGAAACTGGAATGATAAGCGCTATTACTGAAGAATTCCCTCAGTCCAGACATCGGGGGTGTTTTTTCCATTTTTCCCAATGCATAAACCGTAAGATTCAGTCCGAAGGCCTTAAACAGAGGTATGAAACAGATGCAGATTTTGCTATGAAAATGCGGTTATTAGCCGCAATAGCATTTGTTCCTACAGCAGACGTGGTTCGTGCATTTGAAATGCTTTGTGACGAAAACATTTTACCCCCAGAAGCACAACCGGTAATGGACTATTTCGAAGACACCTGGGTTGGGCGTCCACAAAGAGTTCGCCGCCGTCTGCCACTTTTTTCGCACGACATGTGGAACTGTGTAGAAGGAGTACGTCTAGGCTTGCCCAAAACGAACAATGCTATAGAAGGCTGGCATCGAGGCTTTGAGCAGCAAATTTCCTCTGAGCACCCCAATATTTGGAAGTTTGTTGAAGCCATCCAGAGGGAGCAAAGTTTACACGAACTCCAAGTTGAGCAATATGTTGCAGGAATCGAACCCCCGCCTGCCCGCAAGAAGTACAGGGACTGTGCCGAAAGGATATTAAGAATTGTTGAAGAGTACAATATTGTAAATTTGAATGAATTCTTACGCGGTATAGCCCACAATTTGGGATATTGATATTGATTGAACAAACTTCATAAAAACAAAAAAACAAAAAAAACTATAAAAACAAAAAAACAAAAAAAAACTATAAAAACAAAAAAACAAAAAAAAACTATAAAAACAAAAAAACAAAAAAAAACTATAAAAACAAAAAAAAACTTTTAAACACGCCAGCATTTGCTGCAAGTCCTAAGCCTTGATAAAGTGTGAAGGGAAGTTTACACCAATATATGTTAGAAGGATATTCTTTACAAAAGTACCAAAATAATATATAACATATCTAAAATTTTAGGTATATTTATATAATATAAGGGATTTTAGGTGAACTGTTCTTTCGGTGAATTGTTCTTTCGGTAAATTGTTTTTCGGTGAACTGTTTTCGGTAAATTGTTTTCGGTGAATTGCCCGGAACCCCTTTACATTAGATATAAGTTATTGTCTAGCCGAGTCAGCTGAAACTCCACCGTTATTTCAATGTAAAATAAAATTAACGCTTTTTAAAAAATCGTTTTGGCGGCTTTTTATTGTAACTGGCGTAGTAGTTCGGATTTGTGTAGAAAATTCTGAAAAACTACAAGTCGACTACGAGTCGACCAATATTTTCCGTGAGGATCAGCTCTTTGCACCAAATTAGAAAACCTTCCATCCAGGGAATCTCCGGACATCTCTAGGGACAAGAACAGCCCGATCATGAGAACAGCCCGTCGACCAGCTCCTGCAACTTCTTGGTTATTACAACCACCTCTGATCATTGGGATCACCCGTCCATTGAGGACAACGGACAAATCGAGTCCATTCGACGATAATCGTCAATACAACATGCAGTGTGCAAATATTGTTTTATTAAAGTGAAGCAAATTAAACCGACTAACTCGCGAGTCGGTCCGGGTCGACTTACCTTCAAAAATAAGTAAATCTAAATTATAGGGCTCCAAGTGGTTCCAAGTGGCACTTTCCCAAAAACGACTTCTTGGGCTAATAAACCACTAAGTGATTCAAATCGTAAACAAAAAAAATATAACAGTGAAACCCAAGTCCACATAAGATTATATAATGACAAAACATTCAAAATAATTAACAAGCAGATGTAAATAACAAATTGTAATCACTGGCTTACACGAACTTCGACAACAATCACTAAAGATCACACATATATATATCACAAGAAAACATATCAAATATTGCTCAGTTGCTAGTTACTATAAAAAAACATGAAGGCCTAGCATAATAACCCTAATTTATAAACTATTTATAACTAAACTTGAGAACGCTTGCACAAATTATTTCAATATCCCCTTAGCTCTAAAAATCACATAAATCAGGTATTAGCTTATTCCTAAAAACCTCCCTCAGCAACAGCTAGCGAGAGAACATTATTTGCAGTACACATAAATTACAGTTATATCTGAACGGTGAAGCCAAATAAATCAATTAAGGTGTATTATTTGAAACCAAAATGTAGTTCCACTTGCGTAATTTGTTACACTCAAACCTCAAAATACTGGAGGCCTACGATAACCACAGAAACGGGAGACAAAGAGAATAAATGCTGATATTTTCAAAAAAAGATTTTCTACATAATCTCTCTGAAGTTCAATGCACTTCTTCCATCCATTATAGACAGTCGCCGCAATTTTAATTTGTTTAGTAGTAAAATATTTGCGGTTTCTGAATTTGTTTAAGTGAAAGTCAAAAAGATAGTTTTAACTCGGACGAAAATGAGGGACGTCCAGAAATTGAAAACCAGTGTTATGAAGTTGTTTGTCAGTCGGACCATTTAATATTAACTTCCTCTCGCAAGCGACATAGAAGAATACATTAATAGGCGGAGTTAAACGTGCTGGCGCCTTCACAATCCAAAAAAATGTAAAATTGATTTCACGAAACTTCCCTCACAAGAGCGCATAAGGGTGAAAATATCTTAACGTTCCTAATAATACTGAAACGATAAAAGTAAACGCTTGGTAATGAGAATTTCATCAATTTGCAAATAAAAAAGGATGCAGCCGATGGAATTTGAACTATTTCAACGCCTGGGAGCACCTCGGGTGGACCTGATCGCAGTTGCTTTATATAGGATGCGCAGATCGTAATGTTTGTCCTTTCTACGACATTTACCTTGTATCTGTTAAGTTCCATTTTCGTCAAGGGTAAAAACCTGATCTAATGCCAAATAGTGCTTTTATCTATTTCTTAGTTGAAGTAAAAATAAATAACCTTTTGTTTCTTTAAGGTGCTGGCCCTTGTTTGACCGAACGTATATTCCATTTGAACTAGGTATACATATAATCGGCATGCACAATATCGTCTTCCTCCAACAAATAGAAGACAAAAACGAAATTGAGAAAACATGTTTTTCGTCATCTAGAGACCCTGAAACGTAAAGATCTGAAGACATTTCAGAAAGTGATTTCTTCACGATTGCAATACTGTCTTCGTATTTTTGACGTGGGAAGTAATAACGGAAGCTTTGACCTTGGTGGCTGACAATATTCCTTGGTGATAAAAGTACTCAATATCCACATATATAGATAGAAATTTGCATGCGTATCTTTCGATAACTGTCAAAAAAATCCCTCCCGAACTGAAAATAGAACTTGTGACATCTGGTTAAGCAATCGAGTATGCATTCCAATAGACCGACAGCGTAGTAGTTACATTACCGCGTAACGTCTATTACTAGTAACGAGAATACAAATCGACACGGCCATGTCGGTCATGCAAAGAAACGCGACAGATCCCATCCAAGAGCGTTTCACTTATTTGCATTAATATTTCATGCAAACTGGTACATATATCGTCCTAGTAGGTTATACCATTTCCGAGATACAATGTTTGCATCCATTTGGCGCCACATACTTTGCCATTACTAATTTTCCGACTTTCCTTTAATGCCAAAGCGGTTGCTGTCCTCACAAAAGTTATGCAATTTCATGAGACCTTTCATATAATTTTGGGTTGATCGCGAATTATTGAGAGGTTGCACAAAAAATTGCAAATTAATAACAATGATCGAACCCGAAAGCAATATTTCGGTAAGTTGTGCCGAAGTAATAAATGTTATGACACGGCACTGTTGTCGATGAAAAGGGTGGAGATATAAGCAATTGCAAATAGGCTTGCCTTCTAACAAAACACCAAGTTAAATATTTTATAAACTAACAGTAAGCTTGTCAAGCCATTTTTAAATTCAATTATTACGTGACCTGTTGGAGTGGTTTTGGTACAAAAATAACTAGTTTGCTTTTATATAGGTTTCTTCTCAGTCATATTTTCTCGTAAAATACTTCAGCCTATGGCATCTAAAATTCTAAATATTTGTCACGCACGCAACTTTTTCTAGTAGGTTCGCTTTGGGCTCTAGTCGTCATCGTTGCAGCTGCATTTTCCTCGCCACGTTAAGAGCGCTTGGTTACAACAATTTCAAAACGTAGCCCATTGGTGTGAGCGAGATATCTTCCTAAATAATGTAAACTTCCGTCGCACTCTTTGGTATTCAGGCTGCCTCGCCCGCTATGGCATGCGATTTGATTAGCCACATCCGTTGGCGCGACAGCGCGTTTGGCGCAAAACTCGGCGTGGCGTCTCTTTTGGAATTAGTCAGTCTCTGGCCGCCAGCTAGTACAGTCGATATAGCGTAATTTTTGCCGCCGACCCGCCTAGTGCGCGGAGGCAGCCGGTATTTTCCTGCTGTTACAGCGAGATTTGACATTGTTTATTGTTAGAGTTCTCGGCGAGCTGTGTGAGTGACAGGGTGTGCTTCTTGGGTGCTGTTGTGGTGTCGTCTAATTTTCCAAAGACCTGTTTGCCTAATTGTTCCGCCTTCTTGGTCGGGATCTGTTCTTACGAGCGAGCGATCTAGCGGCCTCGCAGGTTTTTGTGGTAGCCCAGGCGGGTTTTGCACAGTTTTTTCCCGAATAAATTGGGGATCCAATGGGCATCGTATGTACCCACCCACGACACGTTGTCGTTCGACAGCTCTAGCGATTAACGCCCAACAGCTCATAGCAATCAATGCCGACGCAACAAAGCCGAGCCGCCTAAGTAAGGTATTGTGCGCTCTATATCTTTGAATTAATCGATCATGTTTGCTGCCAGCCGGCACCTCAGAATCTGTTAAATTAAGCATACTTGTTATCAGACGCCTAATCAAGGCATAGTGCCCTAATTTCCAAATGTAATCCTTTGCGTTACAAGCCCGCTTATATCTTTGAATCAATCGTTCATGTTTGCCGCCAGCCGGCGCCGCAGAATACGTTGAATTACTCGTACGTGTTTAAGTGTTATTGTTAGATGAGGCGTCCCCAGCTGGGCTTTTTTTTTGGTTTAGCCTTTGTGAGTTTATTGTGTACGTTGACCACGTCGGCATTGTTGTACCTTTTGGCCATGAACTTGGTCCAATAAATCTCTTTACTGTATTTGACTTATGATTTTCCCCTTGTACTTGTGCATGCTTATTTACAGGGTGACTCAGTCACTGTATCAATATCGATGTAAGGTAAGGCCTGAGAGCGGTTTATAAGCGTTGCAGGTAGGTCGGCGCGCTTGTCGCTACATTGTTGAAAGTCAAGAGTTTGTACTCAAGTATCCTGCCCCGTTTGGCTTTCCAGTTTCGGTTAAGCGTGGGTTTTATGTCTGAATCTTATGGCGTCCATTTATTTTGTAAAACCCTATACATACCGTCACGCTTGCCCTGTGGTGTACCGTTTCTGGGACCACGCCCATCTCCCTGAGCGTATCAAGCCGTGGCCCTTAAGCCTGTTTGGTGAGATTTTCAGGGTAAGTGTTGACGTCTCCCGTACTTGATTAAGCATTTGGCACTCCCACTCCTGTGAGTGTCGTTAAAACAATTTGACACTGTAACAGGCTGAAATGTGATAATAGTTATTTACTATACAAATAATGTTATATGAATATTGCCCACTACAGAAGAAATTTGGCCCACGAGGCCATAGGCCATATGAGCTCATTTTCTCGCGTGGGTAGTACCCCATAACACTATGCGTTCAGTACAACACTTTATCCATACCTGTCAATAAAGTCAGAAGAAGCGTCAAAACCAAAATTGATGTTTGAAATCATAGTACCTGTTTTTTTTAACCTTTTCGATTGCCAAGTGATATCAGAACATACATAGCATTAAACATTATTGTGTAAACTAAAACTCACTAGTTGAGTTATGGAAATAAAAAAGCCACTTGTGTGTAATATTGATATTGTAATTGATAAAATAGAATAAAACTTTAAAAACACTGCAAAAAAGACCGCGGCAGTGTTTGTAGAAGAATCATTACAACAGGACATAAACCACCGATATAGTGATTACGCTTCCAATTTAATTATAGATTCTTAGAAAATATGGATGTCGAATGGTGTATCAAATTAATTTAATAGCTTAGATGCTAACAATAGTTAATACTAAGATGATAAAAAATCTCTCCTCGCAAAAGTAATGTAATTAGATCAATTTTTAAATTTAAAAAAAACGTTGTGGCCGGTGGGATTCGAATTCAGACTCCAATACGCAACGCGATGTTAGACCGGCGCTCTAGGTCTCGACCACGGAATCTTGCTCATGTTATAGACTTACTATAGCAGTATAAACGACGTATTTACAACAGAACTCACGTAAAGTGTTCACCCTGTATATGTTGGGTCCAAAATATGTCCTTTTTCGTCAAGGGAAAAGGAAAAATTTTAGTTTTTAAAGTGCTCAACCTGTATATATTTGACCAAAAGTATCTTCGGTTTCGAGCCAGGTAGACGTATAATTTGCATGCAAAATATTGTGTTTCACGAACAAATAGTTTTTGAGCTATACCGCCAACCGACGGACACACAGGCATACGGATAGACAGACAGGCGGAATTGAGAAAACATGTTTTTCGTCATCTCGAGACCCTAAAATATGAAGATTTGAAAAAATATCGGAAGGTGATAACTGAGGTTATACAGGGTGAGTCATAATTAGGTGTAAAAATTTTTACCAAAGCTTCTTTAGGCCAAAAACAAAGCAGTTAACCTACACCTTAGTACCAAAATGCTAATGAATGCTACTGATTTTTTAAATTTCTGTGTAAGACTATAACCTGGAAAGTCCTCTGGATTTCTTTTTATGGAATTTTTTGAAACAGCTGGTTTCCGTGAGATAATTAACACGAGAGAACAGTCGCAACAAAGAATTTTCGAGGCTGCTAATGAAATTCGTAACGACTATAATATTCAGCATATATATGAATCGCTAGTACGACGGTGTCATGCTTGTATTGCGTCTGGAGAAGAGCATTTTTGAACATACTCGTATAGTTTTCTATTTTTTAGTCATTGTTTTGTTAACTTTATTGTTAACTTTGTGTTTATTCTAATATATTGCTATGAACACATTTCAAACATCTATTATTATAATAGCAATTAATAATATTTTAAGAACTGTGCTAGTTCAATTTTTGTAAATAGTATAAAATAGCATTGGCCTTGATAATAATTTGTAAAAAAGTATTAACAATGGTGTTCGTCTTGGTTTGAACAATATATAATCAGAGTAGGTTTCGAAATAATGTAAAACAATGTAAGATCAAAGACAAACAATTGGGGAAAGAAGAGCAAAGTGAGAGGTGGTGTTAATTTGGGTTCCCCCATAAATAATTGTTATATTATGAATAAATACCCATTTCCCAATTCATTGAGTTTTAAAATTGATTGGATATTCTGTGGGTATCCTGTAGTGGAGTGCATTGATTAGTAGCACCTCTGCAGAGGTTTTAAAAAGTGTTTGATCTGTGCATCGAGTGTTAGCTAGTATTTCGGTGGCTATTTTGAACATCATAGCATATTAATTGGAGCACATGAAAGCTGGAGATTGGCAGTGACCTTCATAGAAAGCAGTAGAGCCCTAGGTGTGCGCAACGGTGTTAGCAGGACGCAGTTTTTTGGTGTCTCAGCAGTTAAGCTACAGGAGCCGTTTTGAGGTGGCGTTCAATGGCAGAGTTCAGCGGCTTGGATCGGCAGGCTAACAGAGAAAGACAAGGCCAAGCATCGTGAGACTTGCTAGTAACTCAAGTTAAACCCTAATTTCGATTCCAAACGCAACAAAAAGGTCAGAAAACTTTACCTTAAAAGACTGAATTTAGTGAATTTCTTGGTGGCGCCGGTTTTATAAGGACTTCCGGCACAAGCGTCCTCTGAGTGTTTTTTGTGTGTGACGTGTATTTACTTACGGACATTTTTGTCACCTAGGTAATGCTTTAAATTTGTAATCACAGATAATTGTCGAATATAACGAACTCGTTTTTGTAAACTGTGAGGTTCGACCGCCATATTTGAGTACAAGATAATTGATTTGATAGCAAGTGTATTTCTTATAATTTATTACAAATCAAAATAATACTTGCTAGGATGTAGAAACCCGACCCACATGAGATTATTGAAGTCCTTTATTTAATCCTTTAAGACGCGCTGGTCGATTTTTGGACCACTTTTATTTTCGGCATTTAGAAAGAGCTGCGAGTTCTAAATTCGACCAGTTTCTGTTACAGCTGTTCCTCAAACGCTCCGTTTTCGAATTAGCGACCACAAACTTTATTCTTGCCCAATATTGCATAAGTGGTCGAATATTCAACCACTGCGCGTTTAGGTCCATAGTTCACAGAAGAATTATTGCATCGCATGTATTGTTAGTGTGTTGGCGTACGTTTTTGTTGGTAAAATCTTCATTTAACGTAAGCAGTATTTTCACTATGATCTACAGGGTGTGTAAAAAGTGAGTCAAGTTTAAATTTCGAGGTAGCTTTTTTAAAAGTACCACTTCTTTCTTATACCGCATCACATAACCTATATTTCACCTTAGAACAGCATACAAAGTTTTTGATAAAAAATGCTACATTTTACATTTTTCGGTACATTGTATGTTGTTTTGGATGTACAAGTCTTTAAACTTTATTTGCTAAAGAATGATTTGATGATATACATTTGGGCTAAGATAATATTGGTCCATTTGCAGTAGACAGCTTTCTCAAGCAGCAGTCGACCTTTTGTAGTGAAAGTGTATTTTAGCTGCAAGGACAAAAATAGCATGTTTTGCTATTTTGGTTTATATCCTGTATTTCATAGGGAGAACAAATGTGTCTAAAATACATCTGGATGAGCTTTATCAAATGAAACCAGATGAATTTTACGATTGGCTCAATGGCGTAACAGATGAACAGGCAGAACAGTCAACGTTTGATACGTAATGGCCAATCAGGTGGTTCTAGGGCTTCAGGTAATTCGTAAAATGCACTATTTATGTTTAACAGTACAATGTGTGTTTTGTAGTTGCTGGAACAGCCAGTCAAGCAATGGCTGATGTTGAAAATAAAACCATAGGTATAAAATAAGGCATGCATGTATCGTTTTTTCTAAAATACTAGGTTTTTAGATTTTGACTCTGATGATTCCATGAAAGATCCCGATTATAAAGATCAGGAATCGAAGAAAGATCAACGAATTCAAGGTGAAATAACTGATAGTGACCTAGAAGTCATCGAAGATGTAAAACTTATTGCTGATCAGTCAAACATTAATACTAGCCAGTGTGGTGAAAATCTCAATTTGGAAATCGAAGAACTTAAAAGCCTTCTTTGGTATTTTGATTATCATGGGTTTTCATAATCTACCAAGCTCAAAGTTGTACTGGTCCACTGATGCAAATTTTAAAGTTGTCAGAATTCTAAGTATTATGACTCAAAAGAGATTTTTACAAATATTACGATACTGCCACATACATGAAAATTCCAAAATGCCTAAAAGAGGAGAACACGAATTTGATAAATTGTACAAAATAAAACCCCTTATTGATATTTTGCAAATTAATTTTAAAAACGCTTATATTCCACGCAGAAACCTTGCTAGTGATGAAAGCATGGTTGGTTTCAAAGGTAGATGGAGCCTAAAACAGTACATGCCGATGAAACTAACCAAACGCGGGTTTAAAGTTTGGGTAATGGCATGTTCGGATACCGGCTATATGATATCTTTTCAAGTTTACCAAGGCAAAGAAGAAAATGCCACCCAAAACACCTTGGGTGAAAGGGTAGTTTTGGGCCTCTCTGAACCGTTTTGGCATAAGGGGTACTGCCTTTACTTTGATAATTATTTTACCACATTCAACCTAACGAAAAAATGTTGGAAAATTAAGTTTTCGCATGTGGAACATTTCGAGTTAATCGCAAACATTATCCTAAAGAATTGTTAAAGTCGGACAAAGAAATGCGTACAGGAGAGTTCGATTTTGACCAAGCAAATGACATAAGTGTGGTTAAACTGGAGAAATCGAGGCACCAAATCTGTTGTGGTGGTGAGCACAATGCACAATCTAGAAGATACCTGAAAAGTGAAAAGGACAAATAAAACAGGGGAGCGAGAGGAAGTAAATTGTCCCAAATCAATAGCTGACTATAATCGCTACATGGAAGGAGTGGATAAATTTGATAAAATGATTTCCTTTTATACAATTGCTTGGAAATCAAGAAGATGGTGGATCAAACTTTTCTACTACTTTATTGACTGCGTCATAGTAAACTCATATGGTCTTTATAAAACCTCAGAAAAAGAGAAAAAGCCAATGTCACACCTTCAATTTCGAAGTCTTCTGGCTGATCACCTTATTGGTGAATTTTTGGGCAGGAAACGAAAAGGACCTAGTATGTGGCTCTCTAAAAATTTGAAGAAAATTGAAGAACGCGCAGTGTCACTGCAAAACAGCAATAATAAAAACAAATGTAGGATGTCATCCCCCAGTGAAAGGAACTTCTCGTAGGTGTGCTTACTGTAGCACCAAAGAAAAGACTACAAGGTCGCAAATTATGTGCGTCAAATGCGAAATGGCAGTCTATCTAGAATGCTTTGCACCGTTTTATGAACATTAATAAATTAAAACGTTCCTGTCCTTATACTATTGATATGTAAGTAAACTTTTACAATAAAAACTTATTTAGTAATAGGTTTCTTGGTCAAAAACGTAAGTGGTTGAAAATACGCTTCCGAGTTTCAACTAAAATGTATTACCCTAACGATTCTTTGGTAGAAAAATCCACCACCCTCTACAGAAAAAACTTGTTACGGATAGTTTGTAGCTTCCCTTGCATTAGAGAAAATTTGCTAGTTTGAATTTTATTTTTAAGCTTTAGTATGTGGCTTCAATTTGCAAATGCCCATGCTTTAATAAAGACTTAGCTAGTTGTATTTTAGTTTTAAACATTTCATTATAATTAATAGGTGGTTTCGCATGCAATTCCCCCAGTAAGTAACTAAATCTCATCTTTTGCATTTATTCTGCTCCAATTCTACATACATTCACGTCCAGAGGTTAGGCAACCTTATGTGCAGTTATTAACAACAATTTCCTGGCCTGATTTATTACAATTGCAGTGCTGTTATCTCCTGGGTGCACTCCAATTTTTCAGTAGTTTTTTGTGGGTTCTTTTGCCAAACATATTTGGGGAAGTTGTTGATATCCTGGAATTTGTTGAACATATGATTGGTTTCTCACGTTCTTTTCCATTCAAAATTTCGTGCAACCTGGTTATGCCCTGGCAGTTTAGTGCTTCGAAAAGCCCGTTGGTTTGGCTCCACTCCCTTTGGTTATGTGGAGGATCTAGAAGTACAAGTGCCTTTTATGACGTCCGTAATTATTATTAGTTTTGTTGGTTTACTTACGTCAGACGCCCCAGCGATTTTTATTTTGGGCCAACGTTACCCTTGCACCTTAGCTCTGGCTACTTTTCAACTTTAGCCAATTTTGTTGGGAACCAATCTATCGCTGGAATCCAGCCATGTGCACCTGTAATCGACAAATTGCAATTAAATTTCGCACTCTACCCCCCACCCCCTGGATTTCGCTAAGGGAATAGGAGTTCGCCTTACGCCTACCTGCAGTTCCCACGCTGTCTCCCCCGGCGTCGACGCAAGGTTACCTACGTCGCTCAAACTACGTTCTTGGCCCTTACCTCGTTGCTGCCCCAGGTGCGCAGACTGCAAGGAAACAAACGGAATAATTATATTTTTTTAGGTTAGGCAAACCTTTCGCACAGTTAACCTTAGGGCATGCTATGTAAATCGTCCCCCTTGTGTATTTATTTTCCTGGTTAGGAGAACCATTCGTACAGATAGTACGAGAGCAGGATATACACATCGACTCATTTTAGGTGTTTACCTTTAGATTCAAGTTAGGGCTAGCTGCAGTAATTGTGCTGCCACTTATTGAAAGCTACTGTTTAAAGTTATTTCGGCTTACCTGAAGTACGTCGACCTTGATTTCGGGTTGCTGGTACGGTGATGCTGGAGGCTTCATTTAAGTTTAACCTCCCTCGGTATTTCCTACAAAATAGAGTAACATAGTACTTGAAGCTTTGGAAGAATTATAGTAGGATGTTTGCACTTACAAGTTGCGCGTTTTAGCTGTGCTTGACGGCCAAGCCGCGGAATTTTCTCCCCTTTCTATCGGAGTTCGTTCTCCGCCATTTTCAGTTTGAAATCACAACAAAAATTTTAAGCAACTTTTCGGCTGTGGTTGGCGACCCGATCTCGATAGCCTTTTGCTCGAATTCGAGCTTCCGTGATTTGATTACGCAACTTTACGTCCAAACAATATTGTTAAGAGCATATTCAAGTAGTTGTTGTAGAGTTCATAACTAACCTGATGCTTTTACATTAAGAAACTCCCTCGATATCGTATGGTCATACCTTTGGACGGAGTCTTTGCAAATTAGAAATTTTGAGTATCGTCTTAATGTCATTTCGAGCTAACACTCGGGGTTAAAGGTTAGCTAGATACTTGCATTGCTCTGTCTTGCCGCGCCCCGCCTCACAGGGTGCGTGCAAATTAGTGGTGCATACCTTGTACAGACGCACTGAAGATTGATTACACAAATCGTTTATAGCTTATTTTTTCGGGAAACGCCGATGGTCTTGCCGATACAGATCTAGTAAATTTTAATTGCTTATGCAGGGTTCCTTTAATTTATAGCATTAGATTTATCATTTCCGGCTTTTATATTTTTTTTTGCTTATGCAGCGCCCAACTTTTTTTAACGTGTTTGATATGTCTTTGCCTGCCTTGTCTTATATATTTATTATTGCATGTGTATATGTCATTGTATTTGCCTAACTGTCGCCGCTTGCACTATAATACCAAACATTTAAATAAATGCTGTGATAAGATATTCGTCTTTGCTAATATTTTTGCTGGATTTATCCCATACCGTGAGGTGCGACTTAAGGATTTGTCGACGTCGAGGACCTGGCGCCCTCTCCCTTAGTTTTCTTTTTCAGCGTCGCTGGAACCCTGACCCTCCTCGGCGAGTTAGCCTAATAAGGCCGACTTTCGCCACCAGGTAAGGCCCGCCCTTTTATCCTTCGTCACAAAATGTAAATTTAACAAAAAAAAAAGTTCTAGTAAATTATGCTCAGCTATTAACTATGCACCGAATTAAAAAAATCTGGCGTGATACACGTACACAACTTCTTTTTACATTGATCTTAGAATTAGCCAAAAATTTCATTTTTAATTTTTAAGCATTTGTCAAAACTTTTCAAAAATTACAAATTCTACAAAAACGATACAAAATAGAGCGTTAGTTCAAGAAACGAATTTTCTCTAAAATTTTTAACTAAATTCAAAAATGTAATGATATACCGAGTGTTCTATTTAAAATACGAGTTAATATAAGAAATTTAAAAAAACAAAAGAAACCCATTTTAGAGGTATTCAACTGGAAAATCACCTATCTCGCATCAATACACATTAAAAATGTAATAAAAAATCTGGTGTGATACACTCACACAACTTCCTTTTACAGTGTTCTTATAATTAGTCAAAAATTTCATTTTTAATTTTTAGCCATTTGTCAAAAATTTTCAAAAATTACAAATACTACAAAAACGGTACAAAATAGAGCGTTAGTTGAAGAGACAAATTTTCTCTAGAATTTTAAGGTGAATTCAAAAATGTAATAATATACCGGGTGTTTTATTTAAAATAGGAGTTAATAAAAAAAATATAAAAAAAAAACAAAAGAAACCCACTTTAGAAGTATTCAACTGGAAAATCACCTATTTCACATCAATACACATTAAAAATGTAGTAAAAATGTAAAGTTTAAAAAAATCGTTAGAGCCGTTTTTGAAAAAATCGAAAAAACTGAAAAATCACAAGAGTAAACACCTACTTCCGGTTATGCGATTTTCTTCAAAAGTTTGCTGTCTCATCTACATAGTACACAAAATTTATATATGAAGTTTCAATGCCATACCTCTTTTCGTTTTTGAGATATTCTGTTCACAGACAGACACACGCACACACAGACAGACACACAGACAGACAGACAGACAGACCAATGAAAAAAATATGTTTTTTGGGATCAGGGGACTCTAAAACGTGAAGATCTGTTGAAAACTCAATTTCTAATTTTTGGGGTGAATCCAATACTTCCTTTATAGTAAAAGGAAGTAATAAAAATGTAAAGTTTGAAAAAAATCGTTAGAACCGTTTTTGAAAAAATCGAAAAAAACTGAAAAATCACAAGAGTAAAAACCATACTTTCGGTTATGCGATTTTCTTCAAAAGCTTGCTGTCTCATCTAGATAGTACACAAAACCTATATATAAAGTTTCAACGCCAAGCTTCTTTTCGTTTTTGAGATATTCTGTTCACAGACAGACACACAGACAGACAGACAGACACACAGACCACAGGCACACGACCAATGAATAAAAGCATGTTTTTTGGGTTCAAGGAACACTAAAACGTGAAAATCTGTTGAAAACTCAATTTCGAATTTTTGGGGTAAATCCAATACTTTCTTTATCGTAAAAGAAAATAAAAACAACTAAGCCAATCGCGAAAAATAGTATTACGCCTTAAATGGTTAACTAAATAATAAACATAAACAAAGTAATATTTTAAAATTAAGCCAGTTATAGCCACAAACAGAAATTTTAAAAATTCATTAGCATTATGTACCTTTTTAAGGGGGCATTTTGGTACTAAGGTGTATTAATTTGATTGCTGTGCTCTGGCATAAAGAAGTTTTGATTATTTTTTTACACCTAGTTATGACTAAACCTGTATAGTAAACATAAAAAATTGCTGCGCCCTTTAGACATGTAATATGATTGTGCAGTTATTATTACCAGTTACGTTTAAAACAAAAACCTAAAACCTGTATTTCTTTGTTATAGTCGGTGGTTACTCAATAGGAGCTGCGGAACTGCATAACCGACTTCCTCCTTAAATTATGATGTTCCTATTTGACGATAGTCATGCCAACATCTTCATTCACCGGTAATCAGAACACTAGTTTAATATGCAAGGGATTCTCTTACTCATACTAGCTCATTACTTGCACTCAGATAGATACAGTCTATGCAGCACAAGTTGAATGTTCAGTTTCGTGAATGTATAAATGTACAACTTACTAGCAATTAAATATAACGGCAGTTGTTTATGACTAACTTAAATTTTATTTTTGTGCCTTAACTTAAATTATCAAGAGAAGTCATTATGAAAAGTCTCAAATAATTCTCGCGTTTGTGCTACTACCATCCCTTGCAGAACAGCGATAGCAAAATGTCATGTGCCGCCAATGGTCATAGGTATAACAAATATGTAACTCAAATAAAACTTAATTGATTTTATAAAATGTTAACCCTATGCTGCACCTTCACCACAATAGACATTCTCAGAGCCAGTTAAAGATTTTCACAAATTGATAGCGCATAGCGTAACAACATTCGTGAGGAGGCACGGGTGGTAGAAGATAAGGATATTGTTTTGTATAACATTCAGCCCCCTAGCGGTTATTGTGCTGCTTATTGGCATTCCAAACTTAGAATTTACTTTAACTACCTCTCTAACTCAGAAAGCACATCACTATTCATATATTTCGTCAATCGCTCACGTCGAAGGGGCGATCAAGCGCAAAACCAATGATTTAGAGTTATGCGATAATTAAGTCGAAAACAACAGTAATAAAGCAAACCGCTGGAAGCTTGCTCTAATCGCGGTTTAATCTGCTATTATGATATAAAACTTTCGCAATGAAATGAACTTAGTAAAACAAGAGCTTAATCCTTGCTTTGGTTTATTGACGAATTCTCGCATAAACTGCGAAATCCCACACTAATTGCTAATTACAGCTTCGTTTCCAAATTCTGTAATAAAATTTAGCAAAAGTTCCACCTCGTTCTAATGAAATCACTGACGTCACGGACATTTAATATTTAATTAACGTGACACGTTTCCACTTCTCGACGACTGAAATCGAAGGGTATCTGCAAGCCTTTTCGATAACGAATTGGAAATAACCGATTAGATATCGAAAGCTTTCAACAACTTCATTTAAGGGTGAAACTGATAAATTAATTGAATCCATACTTTTTTGAGTGAATTCAAAAGTGTAGAGATTATAATTCCTGAGATCCATTTCTGGAGCAATATTTACCATTGGCTCAGTATTCCTTATGATGTGTGTAGTTAGGTTTTAAATTATCATAATTTAAAGATTTTGTGTTCACCCAAATTCGACTAGCGAACATATCCAGACAATGATTTTTACGATCTTCAAATCACCATTAACGAGTAAACAATGTGAAGATCGGCTTCGAAAAACGAAGCCCCATCTGAGACAACAATTTATAATTAGTACAACTAATTCAAAAGAGGTCGGTAGCTTGGCACGTCCTCGATTTCAAAGTAACCCAGCACTTTGCTAATCAAAAGGTACACTACAGAAGGCGCTACTAACCAAACCTGAAAATAAAAGGTAACGGCAAAGGCACAAATCAGATACGCAGGCAAAGATGTCAAGGTAGTATAATTCCAGCAAACAGAAACACAATTAAAATGCACACACAAAAAATATCATATGGCAAACCAAATCAGAATATCACAAATTTATATCACAGTAATAAAGCGTCTTAAGAAATCTCACCAAAATAACGGTACATAATTTACATAATACTTAAGGCGTATACGAAATATTAACGTAGCTCAAATAAATAGATTAAAATATATTAATATGCATAATCGAATCACAGAATGACTAATCAAATGGCTAAATGCAAAACTAACAAGCTGTCGATAGCACAATGGCTATGACACATTTATTACAGCTTAACTTTAGAATTACTAGATGACTCCGACCAATTACCCACTATGCAAGAGCAGTCTTAAAGTTTATCAAGAATAGTAATATCGCTCTTACGGAACCAAGATCTTGCTTCTTCCTAAAGCGCTTTACGAACCGATATATGACTGGTTAATTTCCAAACTTTGTCAAAATGTCGCTAGCTAATATTATACGAAATTACTTGCAAAGGTGGGCCTATCCTGAGACTGGATTCAACATAAAGCTATGTCACAAACGTGAATGGATTAATTTCGTCATGCAAATGCCGTACAACTTTCGCTAATATAAACACTTGGACGGAGGGTGAGGCACAACCATCCGAATAACTTTTAACCTAAAATTGTGAGAATGAACTACCGCAACGAAATCATTAGAAACAAATACTTAAACTGCCTCAAAAGGTGAGTAATGGGCTTAAAATACAGACTATAAGTATTCAATTATTTGCCGGATACGAAGTAGCACAGTCACAAAAACATATTAAAACAGATCCCAAATTTTAAGTGGCCCAAATCATAATGAATAACAACTGACCTTACAATAGTTCTCCAGGCTGCAGCAAGCACAGACGGAGGGTCCGGTAACCAGCGGCCGTACTTAACCAAGGTTTGTGCAGGGTTAACGACCTGCAGGTAAACGTACCAATGAAGGAGGTCACGCAGGAACTTCTACCTTCGCTCTCGGTTGTAGGCATGGGGCTTCTACATGTTCGAAAAGCCCAAGGCGACAGCTGGGACCAACTTCGCCCGATCATTAGGGGCCACAAGAGGACCACGAAAGGGGCCCACTAAAGCGAACGCCACCAAGACAAGGACCACAAAAAACAGACGACGCCGCAAAAATAGACACCGCAAAAATGAAGACCGCAAAAATGGAGCTAAAAGAGTATCATACCATAGAATCTAAATAAACATCATTAAGGAAACATACCCTTAGGTAGGGACTAGGCTCCGCTTCGCCAAAAGAAAACATGTGCTCACCCAGATGAAATCCAAACTAAGTTTGAGGTTTAGGAAATCGCAAAATAACCTTCCCAAGGACTGTATCATCAACACCGGAAGGCTCAAAACACAACACATAAGATTTCCCGGACCAGATGCCTGTGAAGTAATCCCATTAAGGTACGTTTCAAAACGTCATCTCACAAAGGCAACTATTCTGCAGCAACACAATATGGCGAATGACCAAAAAGACAGATAAGGAAACCCAAATTCGAAAACTGGAAAGAGCCTTAAATATACAACCAGACTAACACCAATGCAACAAGAGAGGCCTAGTCTAACTCAAATTAATTGAGAATATTAATTCCTGGGAATTCGAAGCTTGTAGTAGCGGGTAATATTTAGATTTATCGAAAATAGGGCAGTTAAATATGTAATACGTTTAAATGACTTTTAGCCCGTAACAAATGTTCTTCGTTTAGAAGCACCTTAGCTACTGTTTATTGTGTACTCTTTAGTATATACTAACATAAGTACTTTATATGCGGATAACAACAGGTGAATGCCTTTATAATTATTTGCTTAGCTTGAATGGCTTTTTCACTTCGGCAAGATCTGCCGAAGTATTATTTTCGGGTCTGACCATTTTTACTAATTTACAATTTTTGTCGCGATCGCTCAATCAATCATGACCAAACCAAAATTATATGAAAGGTCTCTTAAAGAGCACAACTTTTGTCAAAATATAGCTTAGTGACGGTGTCCCGCCGAATGGATATAAACACGCTATTTCAAGAACGACATTAAAATGATCTCTACGCCAGCTTGTGTAGAATATTAATGCAAAACACTAAAAAACTTTTGGGCGAAATTGGTCGTGTTTCTTCGTATATATTTTTCGATGTGTGTTCATCATACCAGTAATACCCGTTAAGCGGCCGCGTAACTAAGGACCATGGCGGTGTAATGGTACAGAATTAGGCTGCTAAGCTTAAGGTCACGAGTTCGAAACTTGGTACTGAATCTATTTTTTATTATTAAAAGATATACATTTCTATCCATTTACTACCTTTAAATGTGAAATGCCACATTATAGCCGTGTTCTGCTCCAACACTGAAAGCACCATTTTAACAAATTACGCAAAGAGCGGGTAGCAAAAACCACTGCATCCCAACAATATGCAAAATATCGATAAGGCGATTGCACCTTCTAATATTGTCTGATAATTAACTTTGATTTTGTGCAATCTATTTGTTTGATGCCGTGAGTTGGAATTGGGATTCGCTTTGAACAAAGTCATTAGTTTATATTCAATAATTGTTTATGCAATTCTGTTAACAAACATTCATCACTTATTAGATTAAAGGATGATAATCGAAACATACTGTGGGGATAAAGAGAGATCTAAACTGCGATTTCTATTATGTTCAAATTTTCAAGTATCATATAGAAGACATTTAAGTTTTAAATTGAGAAAATGTACATTTATTTTATAGACATTCAATAAATATTTCAGCTCATCGAGAGTGTATTTTACATAATGTGCTCCCCACGTTGGGTGCAAATTTAATACTGTGAACCCCACTAATTATAAGGTAAATTCCAAAATTACTCCTCGTACCCGAAATCGACCTTACTACAGCACAGAATCTTTGAGATACTCTGTATGAATTTACTAACTAAAAAGAATAGCACACGGCTGTACTTCAAAATTAAATAAAATGCATGATTTGATCACTTATTAAGTACTTATTGGCCAACAACCCCACATGTAAATTCATCAAACAAATAAAATCCTACGTTCCTTATATTTCCGGTAAACCTTTGGCGTTTACTCTACCACAGACACTCAAGACGTAGTTCAGATACAACAGTAAAAATAGCCGACTTCTCGAACAAATCAGAAAAACCACTCCGCTTCATCAGGAGATAAACAAAAGAGACGGTAACTCAACGTGTAAACCACGCCAGAGGCGAAGCTCTTTTGCAAGAAAAGGGATAGAACAGCACGGTAGCTCAGCATGTGAATTACGCCAGAGGCAAAACTCAAAAAAGACATGATCCAATCCAGGAAGTCGTTAGTTACATAATATTGAACATAGTCCATTTACTAGCTCTAACCAATTTAAACGAGATTTTAACTCAAATTATAGTTCAACCCAAAGTGAAAACAAACGACGAATAACTTCAATAGATGCGCAATCCTATTTATTTATTAGGAACTGTCACTTTCAGATGTAAACATAACAAAACAAATTTATTATTTTGCAATTCTATTTTCAGCAGAATTTTGAGTATCTTACATAGCAGAAATTAAATGACAATTGTTTTTGGCCTAACACTCCAAAAGTTTATATAGGAGATTATGTTTGCTTTATAACAATTGATGACAATCAATCTAATTAGTGCATCACAAAAAGTGACCTGACTGAACTAACCACTGAGGCCCGACTAGCAAATTTAAAAACGAACTTAATAATTAAATTTACAAATAACTAACTTAAAAATTACTTAATCACGAAATAACTTATGTCAACACTTTGGTCGCAAAATTATAATCGTTCTCATATGTCACATACAGAAATACGAAAACATTAAAGGGTTTTCGCTAATCCAATTTAAAGTATAACAATATTGAATACAAATTATTTCGAAGGCTTTCACGGCTATTTTCAATATGTAACGAAACACGTCCGGGATTGAACCGTGTCATTAGTGAGATTGAAGAACTGACCGTTTCGCCCATTTTCATAAGGGGGTTCATCAGGAGATAACAAAAAGAGATGGTAACTCAACGTGTAAAGCACGCCAGAGACGAAACTCTTTTGCAAGGAAAGGGATAGAACAGCACGGTAACTCAGCATGTGAACTACGCCAGAGGCAAAACTCAGAAGAGACATTATCGAATCCAGAAAGTTGTTAGTTACATAATATTGAACGCAGTCCATTTCCTAGCTCTAAAATACAAAGACCTAACTGCTTTGAAAGGTGGAAATATTTTTATTTTTACAATTTTTATTAAATGGATAATAATATTATTAACTTATGTATTAACTATATGTGATAGCATTGTGCCTGAAACAGTGGTGTTCGTTTTTTGTTCTTCATATTTTTGTTATTTTTTTTAAATTCAACAAATGTGTATCAACTGACTGCGGTAGCACTTGCACCAAATTTTCTTAAATTTGTATGTAGTATACTATACAACAAAATTCAGTATATTTATTTTATTGCTACATTTTCTCACAAAGCTGGTCAATTTTTGGTCGTAAAGAAAAATGAACCATTTGAAACGTTTAAAATATTTGTAACTCAAAACTAACTAAGGGTTAGATTAATATCTTAACGTTCCTAATAATACTGAAGCAATAACAAGAAACACCTGGTAATACGAATTACATCAATTTGCAAATTCAAGAAACATTGTAGGCGCTGGGATTCGAATTTTGGGCGGTTTCAGGGACTAGGAGAACGATTGCCAGCAGGTCAGGCGCAAGCCACCCCCTAGTCCCGTTCGGCCACGAAGAGACGGCTCGCATTTGATCTGGCGGCTGGATTATCCACGTGTTCTTTGGTCGCCCTCTTCTATTCTTTCCTGTTTTCCTTGCTTCCCATATCTTCTTTACTTGCCTCTTCTTGTCTTCTTGACTAGGTATCCTAACAATTTTAACTTCTTTTCTTCAATTTTATCTTTCACGGCTTTGGTTTTAAGGTTTCCTCTAATTTCTTCGTTTATCTTTCTATATGTTCTCCTAACTCCCGCAACTTTTCTCATATGTCTAATTTTGGCCGCCTCTAATCTTTGCTCCTGTCTATCGTTTAAAAACCAATTTTCAGCTTCGTAGGTTAATATTGGTGTATATATTGTTTTGTACACAGTCAACTTTGTTTTGGTAGATATTTCTTTTTTGTTCAAAAATCATTGTAGGTTCCTGTTGCTGCTTTAATTCGGTTTCCTCTTTCTTTTTCTTGCAGTCCTTTACTATTTAAGACTATTCCGAGATACAAGTATCTCTCTTCCACGTGTTCTATACTATCTTCTCCAATTTTAATATTTAGTTTTTCTTCTTTATTTGTAATAACCATCACCTTTGTTTGATCTTTATTTATTATTAAATTAATTTTTTGTAGTGCCCTTGCCCATACATTCATGTTTCTTTCTAATTCCTTTCTGCTCCTTGCGACAAGTACTACATCATTCGCAAAAACAAAGACTTGTATCATCACTGGCTGTAGATTGCTATAACCTGCTGTGTATTTAATTGTACCTTTCCAGCT
The DNA here is from genome assembly GCA_940337035.1 of Agriotes lineatus. Lineage (NCBI taxonomy): Eukaryota > Metazoa > Arthropoda > Insecta > Coleoptera > Elateridae > Agriotes > Agriotes lineatus. Next base: position 52,313 of record CALNHX010006688.1, read on the forward strand.
TTCTCTATGACGTCGTCAAGGAGGCGGATGAACAATAGCGGGCTCAGAACTACTCCTTGTCGCACTCCATATTTATTTGTAAATTCCTTTGTCATCATGTTGCGTGTTCTAACTTTACTTTTGGTTTTCCCATATAAACTTCTAATTGTTGCTATTAGTTCACTGCCCGCTATTTCGTTCTCTAAACGTTTCTATACTTCTTCTCTATGGACCATATTGAAGATTTTCTTCATATCCAAGAATACTAGATACACGTTTTCTCCCTTTGCTAGTGCTTTCTCTATTATTTGCTGTATTGAAATTATGTGGTCGTGCATACCGTGTGCTGGTCTAAATCCACTCTGTTCATCTGTCAGCTGTTTTTCCTACGATTTGGCGCAGTTTTTTCTAGAATACGAAAAAACAATGGTGTTATTAGTTTTGCGTTTAGATGTAAAGTTTTTGTAGAATTAAGATAAGCATTCTGGTAATTAGCGAAAAGCATTTGTTTAAAATTAGATTTGAAATTGTTTTAAGGTGACGCCAGTTTCGGCCTAGAATATTAGCATTAACATTTTGTTTTTTGGCAGCTAGAAAAGAGTAGAGGGCCAATAAAGCAGGGATTTCTCAAATTTCTCAGTTGCGATACAACGCACTTTTTGTCGGTAATTCTGAGGTTAAGATTTGTTTTGATCTGATGTTTCGTGGTAAATTGTTTGAAAAAGTTTATTATTTGAAAATAAATGGCAGTTATTCGTGAACGGCGTTTTGATTTGAATGTGTGCTTGATTTATTCCTTCTTGGTGCAATAATACAGTTACTTCGAAAGAATTTAGTTGTCCCCAAGGGGCCAGCACCCATTTTCGAGTTATTTGGGACGCAGCGTCGTGCAATTGCAGTTGGCAGAGGGGTGTCGATAGTGGCGTGGAAATTAGGTTAGTGAAATATTCTGTGCTGTTTTTCATTTTTTAGCTCGTCTATTTATTGTAATGTTGAGCTCTACTATAATTAATCTAGCAAAAAAGGGTGTTTGAAAAAGTCAGGAATAAAGCAAATTTGTTTGTTCTATCTCAAATAATCTATTCTCGTTTACTTCCATGAACTCACGAACTGTTGGATTTTATGTGTTGTCATAACCTTGAGTTGCTAGGGTGTAAAACAAGAGTGTCATATATTTTGTGCTATTGGAAAACTTGCAACGTACGCCCGTAATAATTAATTTATATGTAAAGTCAGGTATCAAAAATAATTTGTAGGTGCAAAGGTTTCAGCAATCATAAATAAAATTAATTATTATTCATAAATAAAATAAAGAGAATATTCGGAGGCGTAGTTCGCCTTTACCATTATGATCGGCGATATTTCAGAATTTTGCAGTAAATTTTATATGGAGTAGTTGGTTTTCCGCTAGTATGTAGTATCATAGCATCATTAATTTCGGTTTTATAATTTCTGGTCCTATATTGCTTTTATCATTTTCAGAGAAATAATATTCCTACCGATTATATTTTTCTTTGATATTTGTGATAACATTGTTTTCTGAATTTCTGATTAGTTCTCAAGATCATCGACGATAATTTTACCTAACTATTGGTAAAGCTCTTTAGTACTATGTAGAATAATATTGCTTTAAGGGTAATCAATAGAATCAAAAATAAATGCAGATTTCATCTTGAGAGGGCGTAATTTGGATTTAGAAACTCCCTGAGCGTCACAGACTACCGGTCTCAATTTATACTTGACTTTATAAATGTCATTATTCTTAGAACTTTTAATATAGTTAGAAAGATTAATTAAATGCTGCCCATCAGAATTAATCAAGCTGTTCTTTTTAATCTTCTACTCTTCAATTTTTTTTGAGCTAAAGATCAAGTGCTTTATAGAGCACTTTTATCCCTCCCACTGTGTGTATTCTAGTAGATTGAATATTTAAGAGTGCCTACCCATCATGGAAATTCAGAGTTATTATGAAAACTTGAGTTTTCACTTCATAGCTGTGATAAAGGTATATGAACAAGCCCAAGTTACACACATATGGAGAGGAAAAATAAAAATTGAGTTGCAGTTACTGTACTAGATAAATGTCTTTATACTTCAACGAGGGCTAAGAACCGAAGTGAGATCCAATCATGTTCCCATCGAATGCAAGCAATTACGATTTACTCCAATAAAAACGATTGTATCTTATAGATACGTGCATTCCAGTCTCAATTGCTGAAGCTAACAATCGTACAAGAGGTATCTACTCGTACGTCTTTCTCAGTGACATTATGTTTGTCTTTCTAGTATCGCAAAAAGTGTGGAATGCACTATTAGCATACGGTCGTTCAGTATTAGTAACGCCTACGGCTATGCTCATAGTATTTTTCGAATGTTATTACTTCAACTTATAATAGAAAATTTTGAAAATATGATGTATTTTGTGCGTATATCAAGTGCTACAAGAACATAGAACTTACACGTCAAACATACGGAACACACTGACACTACTGGAAGGCACGTATGATGATAAGCGTGCTTTTTATTTCGAAACATAATTTCACAGATAAAGTAATAAATAAAAAACAAAATTATTGTGAACATGGCACTAGTGATTTCTGCCTATAAAAAGAGTAAGCTCAGTTTTTCAAAATTTTGAAGAAGTTTCCATATCATGTAATACATCATTGCATTCATAAAAAAATCCTCTCTTAAAAGGGCCAAAAAAATTGCACGGTACCAATTTAAAATTTTGAGGTTAGGTTAGATTACTAAAAATTTGCACAAATAAAATTGGTTTTATTAAGTACCAATAAAAGTATTTAAATTGCCATGCAAATTAGTTCAAATCGCATCTCAATATAAGGTAACAAAAAAGTTACAGCATATAAAAGAAATTAGGAGATTTTGTTTTTTTTTTAATTTTAGGCAAGTGGGCCATGGCAAGTAAAATTTGAAGATGCATTCTTAATGAGCTCTCAAACGTGCACCTTTTCTCTAATTTAACCATCTCTCTATCTCTTCAAATATAAAAGTTACCCATGTTGTCCCTACGAAATTCGGCACCCTGTATATTAAGAATTTTATGCGAAAAATGCTACTGTAAGTTACAGTAAACAACTGTATGAAGAAAAAAATACTAAAGAATTATGGTTTTTTATTTATTTGCCGTTTGAGTGTAAAGTAGTGGAGGTGGTTATTAATGTTATAGATGGTGATCAACATTTGAAAATTTAATAATTCAAAACACTCTGTATGTTTCTGTATCTTAATAAGCTATTTTAACGAACCTGTTTCTCAGATATACTAGTTTGAACAGAAAAAACAAGATTAGCCGCTTAATATGATTTCTTTAAAGGGATAACAAACAAATTACGTTAAAATACTAATGCAAATAACTGAGCCCTCAGAGAACAAGAAAAAAGTGTAAAGAGCTTTACTCGGAACTTCCTTCGAAAGTGGACCTTGTGACACTACACAATTTCAAAAATCGAAGGAAAATAGGGGTAAAAATACTTTCACATTAATAATACTAAAACAATAAAAGGAAACACTTGGTAATGCCAATTTTTACCGAATTTTGTACGTAAAGCAACCCTTGTAGCGTCTCGCTATCTGTCATTTTGCAACCATCCCGCAAAGGGTCCCCTTCGGATCTCGTTTTTCTAACTTTTTCTATGCCTGTTCTATAGCACTTACCGATTTTGTAACGTAATATAAGGCAGTATTAACCTTGACGATTTTACTTACTCACTATCTACAAGGGTATTCTTTCCAAGCTATAATGACTTACTCTCTACTACAAAAAACCCCTGATACTTGAAATCCAAAACGGTACAACCACATATTATGGAAGTGCTGCGGAATGCTTTTAGGGCAATGCTATTCTATGATTATAAGATAACTTTGACATATGACTAAAGTCACCAAAATTAGTTCTTGATTATGCACAGTTAGTTACTGGTTCGGTAAATGCAAACAACGGACGGTGAAGTTAGAATACGAACCAATATCTGGACTACATCCAGTAACTGTGTGTGCTACCGAAAAGCTGTTTAACGAAAATCGGAATATAACTTATAGAGAGATTTAACAAGAAGCAGATATTGAATCATTCGCAGTAAATAACATTTGTCAACCGAAGAATATAAGCAAGCACGGATATATAATTCCTCTTGGTGTTTGCGTGGGATTTTGTTACACGTGTAACGTTGCCGCCAGTAGCAAATTTATCTAAAACATTAATATTATGCCAGAAATTTGTACTGCGCTAATTTCCGTCACAATCTGCGTTTACATCGCCCTAGCGCTCGAATAAGAAGATAAGAAGACGTCCACCGGCGGTGCGCAGAGTCTCCTTCAAACAAGCACAGTGCCGTTCCCACTGTACTTGGAGCAACCGCACCTATAACGAGGACCAAAACTTATAAAAGCAACTTCCGCACTCATTTCAATCACTTGAGACGTGAGTCCTGATATCCTGATCCTGACCTACAGCTCCAGCCCTCGGAGGGCGACTGGCTCCTTTTTCCTAATACTTTCCTGACCTATTTCTTCCTTGTGACGGGAACCCGTCTCATAGAACTCTCGTCCCTAACATGGACCTGACGAGTTCTAACCTGTGACGGGAGCCCGTCTTCTTGAATATTGTGTTAATCTAAATCCCCCATCCGGCGCCCACCATATCAAGTTGACCATAATTCACCGGCTTCGCCGAAGTTATTATAACCCAAAAATCTCAATCAATCACTAGAATACCTGTAGCAAGAATGCTGTTGATTCGACGAAACCTCCCTGGAAATGCTTCGAAAAGGAATAGTATTTCGCCGGTCGAAGCACAAGAGCAGGAACAATCTTCTAGCACTCGCCGGAACCCAAGCAGTGAAAAGGTGGACTCCGCTCTAAGTGTACAGATTTTGTTTAAATTATTCCTGGGGACTCAAACTTATATCCCAAGGAGGCCCCGCGGTAGGCAGAGCTTAACACTGTAACAGTGGGTTGTAACAACAGACTTGAAATTAATAAGAGGTAGAAGGTATATAATTTATTGCCCAAATGTAAATCGGTCCGAGCCAAGCGGAAGCTTCCCAGAAAATCTACAATAATGGTTATTACGGCTATGTCCAAATTGATCAAACAATACATTACCTACAGCAGGTATTAGAATCCAGTACTAAATTTACCAGAAAGCTGTAGATAATCTCAAAGCCATCCCACGGATCTGCCAGCCAACGGAATCCGCGCACAACAAATCCCAAAATTACAGTAATGTATTCCATGACAGAGCTGGACATGGGAGTACAACCCGCCATTCAAAATACTTTGCTACAACACCCTAATTATACACGTCACCAGCACCATAAAACTAGTTATTCCATGGAATTGGCCTACAAAAAATTCGTAAACAATCACCATCTTCGGCGACATTAATAGCGCTTGTTTCAAGCCGATCGTTTCTAGTTCAAGTACACCGGAGCTCTACCTCATCCAAACTTTCTTGGAGAGGATCCAGGGGAGCAACCAGGTAGAACTGACGTGTACAGTGGATTTCTGACCGCCAAGTATCATCGATACAGACCGTTTACCAGAGGGAATATTATGTTTTCTAGGGTTCTGCACCCAAATTGGGCGCGAAATAATTCATTTAATGCAATTTGTACAAGAGTTATCCATTTTGTGTGTCGAGTTAATTTTGAGGTTAGCTATCAACAAAAAATTCCACATAAAAAAATCACTTATAACATTTTGAAAACTCTGCTACTGGGTTAATTGCGTCGCCCGGAGTCGATTGACATTAAAATCAGCCAATTCGGCCCACGGGTTCGCTTTCAAAGTGGCGTCAAGCAAACAAGCAATGAAAATTATTATGTCGGATTTACATATCATTACTAACTAAGATTTATTCTGTACTTATTTAGAAACATTATACGGTTTATTTGTAAACTGTTTATTCCTGTATTTATAGGTTTGAGTGGTAACGAACTTATGGGTATCTGAGCATATCCGAGAAAAATTTAAAGTAAGTTAATTAATACAAATTTCCCCAACAATTCGTTCAAGCATTACACACCATGATAATGCAATTCTGCATACGGCCACGAAAAATTACTTACTTCAATGTGGAGTCCAGATGGTCGCTTACCCTCCAAACAGTCCGTATCTTGCCATCAGAGATTTGTTTCTATTTTTAAAGATTAAGAAAGCCATACGTTGTGAAAGATTTCATGCCGTAAATGCAGCGGTTTAAAAGTCTGTATTTTTTACTTCCGTCGTCTAAAAGACGAAGGAAGTATTCTAATCAAGAAAAAATCACCTTCCGAGATTTCCTCAGATCTTCAGGTTTCAGACTGCCTAGATGACGAAAAAGAGGTTTTCTCAATTCCGCCTATCTATCTGTCTGTCTGGCTGGCTGTCTGTTGGCAGTATAGCTCAAAAAGTATTTGTCGGAGGAAGACGATATTTTGCATACATATTATATATCTACCTCGCATAAAACCAGTACAATTTCATACAAATATATACAGGGTGAGCACCTATATTTGCGTTAAGTGGGAAATAGATTAAAGTAGTAATTTGCTCATACAGCAGGCCTTACACTTGATGAAAATAAAACCTAACAAATACACGATAAGGGCGCAAAAAATGCAAAAAGTTTCAACAGTAACACCTTTCGCTTAAATAGAGCCGCGCGTCTAAGACATATCAGCGATCCTGCATGGCGCAGTTAAATCTGTCTGACTATCGACGATTGTATCCGCAGATGATGTTGATCGAATCCCTCCCCGGTAATTTTTTTAATTTGTTAATTGATTTAATTTGCATATGCAAGTGTTAAGATATTATTCGCTCTATTTTCCTTTGATTTTTAGGCCGCGAGCCGCATAAATGCGTAAATCCCAAACCTTGAAATAGACGGGAAACGCATATTTGGAGGAAGCATCGACGTATATCGTAAAAACGATTGCACATACATCCTGCGTATGATATGTTTAAAAATGAATAAAGAAATTTTTAGTGAGATAATTATCTGCATTGGTTTATTGATGTAAAAAATATCATTCATTTTCTTAAGACATGCCCGGCGTGAAGGTTAAGCCAGCTGAAACCCAACGATACGAACAGGACTCCATAGAGTAGCAAGAAATTGGTCGGTGAATTTGTTCGCAGTCGCAAGCGCCGCGGTTCAAATCCCCCCGGTAACGGATTTTTTTTTATTTGAAAATCTATTTAATTTATTAGAAACGTGAAGATATTTTTACTCCTAACTTAATTTTATTTTTAAAAGTATTTAGTGTCACAATGTCGACGAGGGCAGTTCTGGGTAAAGCCTTTTACAGATTTTCTTATAGCTAACCACTAACAGAACATTCCTCGTATTCACGGTTTCTATAATTTTACGTGTCGTTGAAATCGGTTCGTTGGATAAACTTTTGCCAATGTATTTTATATGATTTCGGAGGCTTTCGCGGCCATTGTCTTTAAGTAACAAACGACTACCGGAATTGACCCGTATCATGACTGAGGTCGAAGAAGCCCACTTTCGTGAGGGGCTTCATCAGGAGGAAAAACAAGAGAGGACGGTAACTCACCGTGTAAACCATGCCAGAGGCGAAACTCTTCTAACGATCGGAAGGAGAAAGGCGAGAATTTATAGGCGAATGCCGTAGCGGTTCAGCGGGACTTAGGAATTAGCACTTTCAACATAGAAGGAAGAGGAAAGCATTCGTCCAGATTGAAATTGTAAATTTCAATGGCTTTGAGAATGTTTCTGCTAAGAAGAAAGGGGATTTGCAGATAATGGAAGTTTCATCAAAAAAGATTTTAAGGTCGGTGTACTCTGTTCGATCCACCACCAAGGTTAAGTCTTTACTCCAAGATTCTTCTTAAGCCCCACTTTCTCGCGAGCCAACTTCCAAAATCGAACGGGGGGTCACTTCTCTCATAAAATCTTCAGATCTCCCCACTGAATGGAAGTTGATTCCTCGCGCTTCAAAGCCTTCACGGGTCTATGGTCTTCCCAAAATCCATAAACAAGACATTCCCCTCAGGCCCATTGTCAGTACCATAGATTCCCCTACCCCTACCTAACCACTATCCTTAGAAATTTCACTGGTAAGTCTCCCTCATATGTCCGCAATTCAGCATATTTTGTTGAACTTATATCCAATATAAGCGTTGAACCTGCGGATTTACTTGTGAGTTTCGATGTCACTTCCCTTTTTACCAAAGTTCCAATTCCCGATTCCATAGTCATAATCCAACAGTTGTTATCAGAGCATGGGGAGACGTCTTCAAGTCTACCTGCCCTGATAGAAAAATTCCTCTCTTCCACTTATTTCCTATTTCAAGGCCAGTTCTTTAAACAAATCTCTAGTGCTGCCATAGGTTCTCCTCTTTTACCTGTCACCTGTGTGTTTCACCTGCCGTTGCCAATATCTTCATAAAAGCTTTCGAAACCGTAGCTTTGGAATATACAGAGTTGAAACCTAAGGTTTGGTTTCGATACGTTGACGATACCTTTATTATTTGGCCACATGGTAAAGACACGTTACCCATCTTCTTAAATCATCTCAATAGTCAACATCCAGACATTAACTTTACAATGGAAATAGAGAGTAACGGTTCCCTTCCTTTCTTAGATGTACAGGTCTCTCGCCAACCCAGTGCCAAACTTGGTCATTCTGTATATAGCAAACCCACTCACAATTATCGCTATTTATCTACATGCCGATTCCCACCATCATCCTACACAAAAACTTTCCGTTATCAATTCGCTTGTACACCGAGCTGTTTACATATACCAACCCGATAATATCCACGCTGAATTAAACCACATTCGGAAATCTCTTAGGAATAACGGTTACCGTGCTAGGGATATAGAGTCTGCGATCAATCGCCATCTTCATCCACAGCCACCCAAACCTCCAAAACCCGATTCTCTTGCAAGAAATAGTCTTTCTTCCCTATACCCACCAAGTCACCGACCGCGTAGGAAAGTTTCATCGAAAACAAAACATTAAAATAGTATTCAAACCCCCCGAGCAAAATCTCACAGGTTCTTCCGTCATCTAAAGATAAATTAAACACTATGTCAACTAAAGGTGTTTATACAGTCCCTTGCTCTTGTAATGCTGTATACATTAGTGAAAAAGGTCGTTCAGTGAAAACTCTCTGAGCACCAGCGCTGTCTCAAGTCGGGTCTCGTTTCATCATTAGCCATCGCCGAACACCAACGTGATAACGGCCATAAAATCCTTTTTTATGAAACTTCCATTAACCGCAAATCCCCTCCCTTCTATGTTGAATGTGCTAATTCCTAAGCCCCGCCCACCGCCACTGAACCGCGACTGCGCTTGCCTATAAATTCTCGCCTTTCTCCTTCCGATCGTTAGAAGAGTTTCGCCTCAGGCGTGGTTGACATGTTGAGTTACCGTGCTCCTTTGCTTCTGCTCCCGATGAAGCCCCTTACGAAAGTGGGCGAAACGTTGAGTTCTTCGATCTCAATAATGTATTTTATGGTTGTGATTTTAGATATATTTTGTAATTTATCTGGTATATTTTATAATGAAGTTTGTGTGTTTCACCAATGTAATATGTCCCGCATTATAGACAATATTATCTTACAATTCTTTCAACTTTTTCTTTATATTTAGTTATAGTTTAGACCGGCTACAAGGTTTGTATTCGAAATAATGGTCATCTTTAGATATTAGCAATTAGACACAAACTTGTTTTTGTATTATGTAAGTGGATATCTATTTTACAATATAAAACAGTGAACTATGCTTTAAAGTGCAAGCGGTACCCTGCCGCTCCCTGAGCTTTATATGGACATTAACGTATTTAATTTTCAAGTTTACTGCACTACTGTAAGTAATTGAAGCAGCTCTTCGCCAATAAATTTTATTTAGCGCCGAAACACTTAAAGCGACGTCTTGGCTGGAAACGATAACAACCCGATTTTGTCCTAATCTAATTTTAGTTCTCGAATTAGATCGACAGACGATATTGTTTGCATGACACGGAATCAATTTCGTTAATGAATTTACCTTGCCATAAACATTGTTGTTGGTGTGCATTACTGTTTAATCCTACTGCTTTTGCACGCACTTCTTATCGGATTTATCAGCACCAGGGATAATTTCATTAAGCGGTGGATTTTGGGGTACCTAATAAATTAATGGAGGGATAATTCTCTGTTACCCAATTGCGACTAAGTTCATAATTTTTAACATTAATTGTGTGATTTAGGCTTCACTATTAATGTGGTTTTTAATGGACCGCAATTAAGTAAACCTGATTGTATCGCCAGTATTATTTTATCGCATTTCATATGATGATGTACTACATTTCTACATGCAAAATCGTTTAGTAATGTGGTAGTTTGCACCATAGCAACTATTACAGCATAGCATTTGGCAATACTGAAATGTGTTGGTGTAAGTCTATGTTAAATTCGATATTGGCAGGTTAGGTTTTTGCCTCAGTTTTATATAAAAACCTAATATTTTACATTTCCACATGAAATCCGATAAAATAGTATACAAATCAGGTTAGAAAAATGGTTTTATCGCATATTATTTGGAAATGTACTACATTTCTTCAATAAAAATTAATAATAAATCTGGTACTTTTATCATTAGCAACACTTTTATGCCTAGCAACGGCGATTCGTTTTGCGTTTGGAAATACTGAAGTGTGTTGTTGGTGACACTATAAGGTTAGTTTTGAGTCAGTTTTGACACAGATTGACGCAAAATCTAACCTGCTAACCTCGAATTTGACATAGACTTACAGTGTCACCAACAACACACTTAAGTACTGCCAAACTCATAACATCAACTGGAGCTGCTTATTGTGCTTTAGTACATAGGAATGAGTTATGCTCATCTTGGTTCTGTTTTGACAGTTAGTGTCACTTGTATGTAAAAATTTAATATTTTACATTTCTTATGAAATGCGATAAAATAGTATACTCAACACGTTAGAAAAAGTGGTTTTTCTAAACTCGTATGACCGTTTAAGTACTCGCTAATGCTCGTACTCAAACACGCCATACTTGTTCAGAAAAACATTACTTTTCTCAACTTGTAGAGTAATATACTATTACTGAACTCGTATGGCTATTTAAGTACTCGCTAACGCTAGTACTCAAACCAACCATACTTGCTGAGTAAAACTTTACTTTTATCAACTTGTTGCGTAATATATTATTATCCAGCCCCTCCTAGTTATCAGGCTATTACTAGATCGATTTAAACCTCTAAAGTAGCCCATAACCGACTATTGAGGTAAATCATACCCCACTAGTGAAAAAATCAGCTCGCTCACTACTGTATTGTTGGTAGCACTATTCGAAATTTGCAGATTAAATTTTGGGTCAGTCTGTATCAAATAACAAACAAAACGTAACCTACTAACCTCGAATTTGACATAGACTGACAATACACTTCAGTACTGCCAAACGTATAACACGAATTACAGGCTCCTCTAATTAAAATTTATTTCATCTCTATGTACAGTCCATTTACTTGACATCTGCACTGTCAGTGTCAAATTTAAAAAAAAAGTCTTGACTATACATCAAAAATAATGTGTTTTTTATTAGACTGTACAGTAATTTAATTGTTAAAATGTGAAAAATAGCAGTGGTGCCAACATAATGTCAGTTTGACAGTGCAGATTTCAAGTAATAGTATTTAACATTACAAGCCAGGTAAAACAGGTTTTACTGGCGATAGGATTGGGATGACTGGCGAGCCGTTAGGCGAGCCTGTCATATCCTTGAGCCAGTAAAAATGGTTACCTGGAGTGTATTGTTGAATGTTTTATTTGTTCCTCACTTGTAAATAACTAGATACTTATCATTTATTCAAAATGTCAAACTGACAAACAACTAAATTAATCAATATGACACATACTAAGGAACACAACTCTGGCTTTGCACGCTATCATTTATGTATGAGCACGCTTGTAAAATATAACTGGCTAGCCAGTAAAATATTTACTGGCTAGCCAGTTAAGAAACATTTTCAAGGTGAATACAGTGACTTGATAAATTGATGTTTACAAGTGAGGAACAAATAAATGGACTATACTTTCCGATTTATCATTATGACTTTTCACAGCTGTCAATATGTATGTTTTTTAGATATTTTGTTAAATAAATTTTTATATGGCACTCTCCAGAGATGACCCCTCTCGACCTGGCGGCTTTGAGGGATCAACCTTTCTTTCGTGGATTATTTGCAATATAACACATTTATACCATAAATAACTATGAGCACTATTATTGTGTGTGGATAAAGTGCAGGCATGATATTTTAGATATTACTATTATAGTTACGTAGTCACGAAAGACTCTTGAGAGAGCTCAATTCAGAAATTTATATGGTCTAGATCTAGATAATATCAAAATGTGACTAGCGAAAATAACAATTATACATTTTTATGGGAATTTACAAAAACTGTGGCGAATAGATGCTTTCTAAAGCCTTTTTCCATTTTAGTAACATTATTTGAGTCTGGTGTGTGAACTTTTTTTTCTCAAAAAACATTGATAACTTTTTATATCTGCCAATTTATTTCGGTTTTAATGGTCTACAAGTTGGAAAATAGACGAAGTTCCTTTTATAGCAAGTAATTTGAAAGTAATCTGCAATCGAAACAAGAAAAAAAAATTTTCAGCGCAAAGTTAGGTATAGAGGTAAAGATATTTTGAACGCACCCCATTATTTCAGTGTTTCTGAAAAATCTTTTTTACAAGACGGTAAGGAATATGTGGAACAAATAAGAATATATATGAAAGGAAGTAATGGAAAGCTGTTGGTCAAAGCGCTAGACATTATGAGGAGATGGGAAGAACAGTTCTATGAACTACTGAATAATGAAAGCTACGAACAAAGTGATACACTAACTAGAACGAAAGAAGCTATAAATAAAATAGAAGAGCTACAAGTCCAAGAAGAAAAGATTACAGAAAAAGAACTTAAAGATGCCATTGGGCCAAATTAAGAATAGGTAAAACAGCAAAGGTGAATGAGGCGGATGCAGAACTGATCAAGTACTTAAGACCTCGAGGAAATAACGGACTTCTGAATATTCTAAACCTAGCTTGGAGACAGAAAATAATACTAGAAGAATGGAGTACGGCCGTTATAGTGCCAATATACAAAACAGGAACTGCAGCAACTGCAGAAAAATCTTACTGCTATGCACTGCCCTCAAGGTATTTGAGATAAACCGTAGTATTTCGGCGTATTTCGGTGCACAAATGTCCCAAATATCACGCAGATACATGCCTGTGTCGTGACGGAAATATACTAGCATGTCTCGGGCTTCGCCCTATACAACTCAGATGTGATATTTGAAAGGTTATTCCACAGTCCTACTGCACGTGTGTGAACGTTACCTGCAAGGGGGAAAAGAAATTAACGAATATCTGCCTACATTGGTCAACATGATACGTGCATCCCGCAATCTGGCACAAAGTCGCGGGCCCCACACGTCTACTAGTGGGTGAAGGCTCCGATGTGTCCAACAACAAGTATGTGCATGCGTTATAAACTGCACGGGTTCCTCTGGAGCTTGTTTGGTTGCAATAATAAAAACGTAACAGCTCTAATGGTACTAGTACGTATGTTCATAGCTTTAATATACACAATATCCAATTTTATCTGCCTGCTGGCTCCAATTTTGCACAAACACATGCTCTTCAGCTATGGCCCTAAATTTGTGTTGCCGAACACTCTCGACTTCCATTCTACCTCAGGCCAGCTCCGATTGCAGCTCCAATACAAACCAACGGCCCACTCTGTTTCGCCAGTTCAACGAGTGTATTGGTGTTCCGACCTGGTTTTATAAACAATTCAACCGTAATTACACTGCGTGTTTAGATTTTAAAGCGCACTTTGACGCACTTCAAAACACAACCCCACATTTTGTTGGCTGACATGAAAGAACTACGAATCTACTTGTTGCTGTGCGAAATGCACTTGACAGTTGTGCTTAACTTAATTGAACTATATTTACTATATACAAGAATCTCTTATATTTACTCTTGAAACAACTTATACCTTAAACGTGACTATTTAACATCAGTTCATACATTTTACAGCTAGGAGGCTGTTTTTGCCAGCAATTTTCCTTGTGCAAATGAAACTTTGTTAGTTATCAATTACATTATTTCATTAAATCCGTACAAATGAATATCACAGAAGTATATTAGTGTCATTCTTCATATTTATTAACCATTATCTATTCAGTTATAAAACTAGGGCTCTCAATAGTTTGCCACCGCTTTATGTATTCCTTCAATCGATGCAATAGAATCCCACCATTTCCTTCCGTTCATAGATCTGGGTTGTTTACATCTACAATCTCCCCAGGATTTCCACTTGATATTTTTGGTACAACATCCGGTAGTTTTCCTTACTACGTGATCTGCTAAACTTTATTTCAGGCAAATAGAATTTTCATTTATGTGGACCTTGTTAATCTTTTGGTACACATTTAAGTTTCCACAGCTGACAACATGCAATGATTTTCTTTTTAGGATAAATGAAATTCTTCTTCCCGATGAAGCTCATCCTGATGGAAGTTCTATTTATTTCTTTGGTTAATTTTGCTCTTAATTGCCACAGATTGAGCTACATGTCCCTCTCGATTATATTCTTATATATTGTAATGGTTTTTAGTGTACGGGTTTGATATCAGATTTAAAAATGGCTAAAAGAATATAGTATTAAATTACAAAGATGAATTTAAGTATTAGAAGAACATCGAAATTATTAATATGTATTTGGTAAAGAAATAAAATACAATTAAAATTCAATTAAATGATGTTATATAAGAAACAGAAAGATTCTAACATAATTTAATTATTAGCTGAAATAAAGTGGAGGATTAATGACAAATACCTATTCGAGAAATATCATTCAACATAGTGGGTGTTAAATAAACATGATACAAATTATGTAGAGTGTTAGACTGTAAAATATATGCAAAACAATATCACTAAGGAGATAATAATATTTATCAGTATGAAAATAATTTGGTACAAAGCACTTTTGTAAGCCGCTAAATTTCTAAAATAAACCCTTTATAAAAAGTTTAAATCTGTTTGGAATGTAAAGGGTTGCAAATTAAACTCAAATTTTGCGAAAAGAGAATTCAAAATAAAATTTTCAAAGATATAAAGATGTGGAGATGGCAATGAGTAAGAAAATTAATGTGGTGAAAGTGCCATATGTAATACAGTTATAATCTACAAAATCAATTTCTGAAATTGGATGCAGAACTAAGTTTATTGTCAATCAATTACATCATATGAATTGGATAGCAGGAAATGGTTTGCATCTAGTAGAGGTTCGTGATACTAGGTCGTAGAATTTTGGAAGAAAGACGTGGAAGGCGTTTGCGTTTTGCGTTTTGGCAGTTCTGTTAGAGAAAAGTGGTAGGTGTCTTGTCGTGTTTCGCTGATCTTTGCGGTTCCTAGTGTTTTGTTGAGTTCGTACTGGGGTTTGTCTGGAGATTGGGAGATTTCTGTGAGACTGCCGGATGCGTTGGGCTTGGTAAAGGAGAGTATCAAGGTTCATGGACAGGTGACAGACTACAGGTATTTATGTAACAACTGAAAGAAAAATATAGAAAGAGTGAAGTGAGGTAATTTTAAAGAGGGGAGTACTTACTATTTGATATTTGCTGAATGACAAGTAATGTAACGAGGAGGTATTTGTAATTAATTTTGCACTTCCATAATTTAAAGTGACATTGAGAGACTTACAAGTTGTCACAAAATTAAAAAATAAATTTTCAGGAATAAAAGCAATCTTGACTATGAGCGAATCCGACCGGTGTTTTCAGTTAAGAGTAAATGTTCTCTACCGGCGCTAGAGATATTTAATAATATTGATAATTCATAATTTATAAAAGAGTACATGAGTTACTTAAATTCATTTTAAAGGATAATTAATTGAAAATAAACTAAATTATAGTACAAGTCAGACGTAATAGCTACAGAATAATAAATATTGTTATAACATAAAACCATTTACATACATAAAGACCGTTATAGCAAAGTCAATTATAACAATATTTATATTTAAACAACTTCCCTTGTAATTATCTTACATTTATAGAAATTCATATTTAATTTAACACTTCAACGGGGCTTTTGCAAGTGTGCAATATTTTTTGAACTTCTCTATGCCTGTATAGTATACGTTCTCCATACCTATATCATCGCAGCAACGTCAAATTCTGTTCCATAGATAAACAATCTTGACATACAACCCTAACCATCTATACGTTGTGCAATATTTAAACCATATGTGATTTGACCAAAATATGCCCTTGGTGATTGTTTATTTTATTTAGACACTAAATTTAATTTCTACAAAATTTTGAATAAATGTATCGTGTGAACCAAAAAAAACTCATTTAGGGTTGACCTTGGAAATAAAGATAAAAAATCTAGTCATCTCTTAACTTAAGTCTGTAGGTGAATGTCAGATTTTGGTTTATTAAAACACTCGTCACTGTGAAAGGCAAAAGTTTAGACTGCATTAAGTTTACTTGTATCAAGCAAAAAGGATGGAATTTACACAACAACGAGTATATTAATCATAACAGTCAATAAAAATTGTTTTTATTAAGTGTTTTGCATATTTTTAGGAAAATAGTTCAAGATCAAGATGTAATTTAGTTCTCTCTGACTTATGATAGTTCATTTGCTTCAATGGGTATATATCAAGTTGAGGAAAACTTTAATTTGATCATGGCATGCTGCGAAGAGTTTTTTTAACGCACGATATATGCATGTATATGTCGTAGAGATATGGTAAGATGGATTTGATCAAACCCCTAAGAGAATTGATCAATTCACGGGAGATGTTAAAACGACAACTCGATATGGTCATTTCCCTAAACAAATCAAGTGATTTGATCAAATTCTTAAACTGATTTAGTGAAATGACAAAAATTACATTTCTAAGCTATTACAAAGATTTATTTAGTAAACCAAACATTCATTAGGTGTATGTAATACAACAATGATCGCAGAAAATATCACTTTAATTATTTATTTCAAACTAAACACGGATAGGAAATCTATAAGAAGTGTATCAAAATAACGAGAAGTATATTTTTTTAAATGAAACTTAATTATAATGTTACTTACGTTACTTTTTTTATAGACACACTTCTTGAACCCTTGACCTCCGAATAAAGATAATTTTCCTGCAATTTCACGCATATTCAGCTTAATCGGTGGAAGCCAATCTTTTATGATGCCAACTGGAGTATCAATTTGAAATAAATTGTTTTCCATATTTAATACAATCCCCATAATGTTGTTTAAATCTAATGGACCTCTATCTACCTTAGGTACATCAATTAAAACTGTGGAACCCACTAACACGTCTTTACATTTCTTCGAAAAAGTATCATTTTTTCAGCAAATCTTTTTAGGCTTTGTGCAGCATGTTCCCTCGAATTCTCGACCCATGTCCTACTTCTCCTACCATATTTCCACATATTGAGTAAGTATTGTCATGTTTATTTTATCATTTTACCCACAACCGGGCCAAAAATGGAAGTTTACATCTTAGTTACCAGGACCGCACGTACAACTTTACGCCCGGCGGGCGGTAAAGTAATTTGCGGGTGGTAAAATACAAACGCGGGAGGTAAAGTAACTTTGCTGCCCGCATATTACATACGAATTACATCAATTTGCAAAAAAATGGGATTCGAACTCCGCGCTCCCAGGTGAATATTTCGAACCCAGTTTCTGGTCCACCGCTTGCAGCCGCTTGAACAACTGAGCCACGACCGTGCTCGAATTCGAGTAGAAACGCGCATTTCCAAAGGTTAAATAGTTTTAAGTGTGCTTGCGCAGGTGACTAAAGAGACCGATTCGGCATAAAAATTGCCATCTAGATTGCTTATTCTTCTTCGTGTTTGTGATCTGTCAAATATAAATGTAGTTTCTATTCTGTCGGGCGCAAGTTTTTCACAAGTGGTTTGAATTCCCAGATGTTTAAGGTCTGCGTTGTACATCTTTATATCTCTTTCGCTGGCCACCCTGGTTTCGACGTTCATCAATCAGCTCCCCATATAAGAGTCATTTGGAAATTTGATTGTCGTCTATAGTCATATCAAGCAGGCTTTTCTTATTGATGCCTCAACACTTTCGTATCCAGCTTTCTCAATAACTTCTTAAAGTACCATGTAATCCCATGAATTGTCTTCTCTTTGTTGGAATTTTCCTGTTCTTTGAATTTAAGTATCCGAGATGCTCTTGAAGTAGCACTAATTTTGTGGTCCTCATCTACTTCCAAGATAGTTGAATGTGCCAACATGTTCAAGACATTTATCATACGTAAACATACATATTTTAGTGCCGTTCCTCCTTCTCATTCAACATCTTCATCTTCTTAGTAAACTGCCGGTTTGTTCAATTTAGATTATCCTTCCATCTCCTCTTCGGCCTTCAGGGGCTACGTTTCCCTAGGTGACTTCCGTGTCTTAACTATCTTAACTTGTCTATGCATCGTTGATGTGCTGAACTCGCTTTTCTCTGCATTGTTGTGCCATTCGTCTATCTTCTATATGTCACGTTCTTGTCTTATACTTTCGATTCTAAAGCAATTATGTTGTTCTTTTTTATAATGTTTCATTTCCACAGTTTCCAGCATTTGTTGAGTTATAGTAATATCTGCACCTGTGTCCGAGGCGTATGTGAATACTGGTCTTACTACTGCTTTCACTTCATTATTAACTCTTACTCTCTCACTCGTTAGATATTTCCACTTCAAAGTAATTGCAGCTGTGTACTTGTTCTATTAATTGCACGTCTACTTCAAGGGTTCTTTACTTATTGGTAAACATTTAGTTTTGGCTGTAGCGATGTCTAATCCAAATATTTTATAACTATTACAACTTTCGTACTGTTCTTAAGATGTTGCAAATATTTTGGCCTTGGATACGTTGACTCCAAGCAGATGGCGGTATAGGCCTGTATGCAGTTATTTATATAGTATCGTATGTAGCTTGTCACACGATCTTACATAGCCGTCAGCGTAATGAAGATGTCTAATATTAAAGAGGCACCATATTTTCTAAATCGAATATCCAAATCACGCTCCATTAGTTTTCCGTCTAGAACAAGAGCTAGTGCTGTCATGGAAATGTCAAACAGTATGAGAACCATTACATATTCCTGCCTGAAACCTATACGAGTAAGAAATGAGTCGGAAGATTTCCCATTATGCAAAACTTTAGCATACACCAATGAACTTCGATGAATATCAAAACGCTTCATGATGGTCATGATAATGGGGCAGTTTTTGAACGCCTTTAATATATAAAGAGTAGTTAAAATGATGTACAAAATAGGTAAAACTATCTTAAATGTTACTAATAATACTGAAACAGCAAAGTACATTCATTCGCAAAGAAAACAATTGAAGTCGGTGGAATCCGAACGTGAGGAATCCGATTGTTAGCCATACACTTTAACCACTTGTTAGATTTTTTTACTTACCTTTAGGTCGGCGTTCTATATTTTTAACTCAACAATTGATCACCATAAAAGTGTGCTTGAGGCCCGTCTCTAGCAACAGTGAAGACGTCGCAAATTCTTTGATTAAGATGTTAAAGGGAGCGCCAACAAGTTTTACTCAGGTACACTGATATACGCCAAGAAACTTGTAACTTCACTTTATATCCAATAAAACAATTATCGAACTCAATGATTGAAATTAAAATGAAAGAGAGCAATACCTTTAACTAGCTTTATTGTTACTCAAACGTGGACAATTATTCGATTAGGTCCTAGCTTTATTGTTACTCAAACGTTGACCATTATTCAATTAGGCTCTACTATTTGAACGGAGTACCCCACTTAACTTAAACCAATATGTTTAATAAGTACACAGTGTTCTTATATGAAAAAGATCATCAGACTCTAATTAAATCACTTATCTGTTTGTCGTTCTACTTGCAGACGCTTAATAAGTTCAATGACTCCTAACAAATGTCAGCTTGACAGGTCCCCAATCGCCGACTGTCACCTATTGCACGTAGACCCCAAGACTGCGTGATGATTTTCAGCAGACTACTTCCCGTAGGTTTTACGCCTAGTAATTGTTGCCTGATAACAGGCAATAAACTATGCAAACGTTTTTCGTGGTTCCTATATCGCTTCTATGCACGAATTTACATTCGTCGAAAAATGACACTCGCTCCCATAATATCCTACCAGGACGGTCGGTCAGTATTATTCACTACTATAACCAAAACCACGAGATTATCACGTTTTTTTACCACGAAACCTTTTGCACGTTAGAATGCTGTCACTCGTTTTTCAAAAACAAAACCCGTTATTTATTTTCTACCCTCTAGTAGCAACCATTGACACTCTGATATTAATATTATATGAGCTTTCACCGCGTTATTCCCACTTGATCTTTTATTCCCTATTTATATACCGTAAACTACTAGTATTAGTGCCATATGCTTTTAGCACGTAACACACTTTCCTACAAAAACGTGTACATCAGGTTTGCTTGTTGCTGCGCTATAAAGGACACGCAACATGATGGCCGATGGCTTACGATGTGCACCCGGTCGTTGCCGATAAAAAGATGACGCAGAGACGCAAGCACAACTCACGTTATATATAAGATTGAGTAGTGAGCAATTAATTAGAACGTTGCTTGATCAACTTCGCTCCTCTCGATCTTATTTTTTCTTCATTTGGTCTTTTGTGGGATATATCTTTTTTTGTACGGGACAGGGTTACAAAAGCATTTTTCTCAACAATGTGTTATTATTCTAAAAAATAATGTGTTAACGTCAGATAACAGACTTAATTGCTACTGTTGCTATTTCATTTTACCAATTGCATAATATTTCATCTCTTCCCATGTATCAACTAACCGTTGATATTTTTTTATATCGTGTGTTTAAAAAAAAACTCATTCACAGCATGCCATGATCAAATTGAAGTTTGTCGTAACTTGATAACCATTGTAGCATATGAACTACCGTTAAGTCAGAGAGAACCAAATTACATCTCGATGTTGAACTATTTTCCTTAAAATATACAAAACACTTAATAGAAACATTTTTACTGACTATTATCATTCATACCGTGTGTTCAAAAAGAAATTACATAAGGATTGGCCATGGAAAAGTAATGTCAACAGCAAGCTTTAAAATTTCCAGTCACGATTTCAGTTTATAGTTTTTAGGTTAGGTTTTCCGCTGGCATGTAATAAGTAATAAAATTCCTTGAATCATTTATATTCTTACTAGCAAGATGCCCGTTCTTCGTACGGACTACAAATGTTTGTTTCTTCTAAATCTTATATGAATTCTGCAGTCGTCCCCCTCCCCTCCCCTCCCCCCTCACTCAATACGCTAAACTAACAAAGACTGCAAAACAATATTGTAGGTAAAAAGAAAACAATATTCTTCCGAAAAAAGTTCTCCTTAATTCTTTTATTCTTCACGTACCCCCTGGAAATGTGTATCTAATTGTCGTTACTCTTGTATAGATTGATAAAACTATAGTTTTAGTATAACAATCGATAAAATCAAAAATATATGTACTTATTAAATTAATGCTGTATTCATATATTATTGCAGTATACCCGTTTTCACCACAGGGAGTGGAACTTCAGAAATTCTCCTATTTTATTCTGAGATATTGAGAAAACACAGTTTACCCGTTGTGACCCTTGGGGTAACATTTCTAAAAATTCTCTTAGCCTGTTTATCCTGAAATGAACCCAGAGGAGAAATAATTAATAATTTTAAGCCCCTACCCCTTTTTACCGCTGTAGGGATGAAATTCAAAAAATCTTAAACCAGTTTCTAAAGATTTGAAAAATACATCTATATGACAAAAAGAATGCTCTAACTCAACAAACACAGGAGATACAAGGGGTTCTATAATTCACCCCGAATGCAGATTCGCACCTTTAAGGGTCGATTAGGGCAATGTTTTTAGACATTTTCCTTGGATACCCCTGCAAGCAAGCAGCAAGTCGATTTCTTATCTGGTCTAAGAGGTATTGAGGAATTCGTGAAAACACAGTTTACCCCTTTTCACCCCCTTGAGGGCAAATTTTTCAAAATCCCTGGAACCGCTTTTTATATATTTTAAGAATACATCTATATGCCAAATAAGAATGTTCTAACTTAAGAAGCAGGAGATACGAAGGGTTTTTTCCAAATCCATATTTGCACCTTTAGGGGTTGATTAGGGCAAAATCCTTTAATACGTTTCTAGAAACTAGCATTGCAAATCTTTGCAAGGAAAAACCAAGTCGACACTTCGTCGGGTGTAAGAGATGTTGAGAAATTGCATCCCCTTAGGAGTAGAATTACAAAAAATCCCGTCTTACCACTACCTTACGTAACAAATTGAATATTCCACCCAAATTTCAACTTCGCAGTACCAGTGGTTATGGCTCTGCGTTGATTAGTCAGGGTTGTGACTTTCCTTTATATATGTATAGATAGATTATAGCGGAATATCCGTTTCCTCCCCTTGTGGGGGAAAAATTGTAAAAACCTTTTCTACCTCATTTTAGTCTAAAATGCACCCATAAGAAAAAAATCAATAATTTTAACCCCTTACCCATTTTCAGTTTTGCCTCCTTTTTGCCCATTTAGGGGTAATATTTAAATAACCCTTAGACGCCTTTGTAAAGATTTTAGAAATACATCTATATGCCAAAAAAAGAATGTTCTAACTCAATAAACATAGGAGATACGAAGGATTCTCTAATTAACTCTTAATCCAGATTTGCATCTTTTAGGGGTTGAGTAGGGCAAAATCCTAAAATACGTTTCTAGGTATTTTTGCATTGATAATCTTTGCAAGTAAGCACCAAGTTGCTATCTCATCGGGTGTAAGATATATTGAGGAATTCGTGAAAACACATTTTATCCCTTTTTACCCCCGTAGTGGTAAAATTTCAAAAAATCCCTATTAAGCCATTTTATTGTAAAATGGAACTTACAGCGAAAAAAATTAATAATTTTAACCCCCCTATCCCTTTTCAGTTTTTCTTCCTTTTACCCGTTTAGGGTTAAAATTCTCTTACACCCCTTCCTAAATATTTTAAAAATACATCTATATGCCGAAAAAGAATGTTCTAACTCAATAAACATAGGAGATACGAAGGGTTCTTTAATTCACCTTTAATCCAGATTTGCACCTTTAGGGGTTGATTAGGGCAAAATCCTAAAACACGTTTCTAGGTATTTGCATTGCTAATCTTTGCAAGCAAATACCAAATCGATATCTTATCGGGTGTAAGAGATATTGAGGAATTCGTGAAAACACATTTTACCCCTTTTCACCCCCTTAGGGATCGAATTTCAAAAAATCCCTTCTTAGCACTACCTTACGTAACAAATCGAACCTTCCACCCAAATTTCAAGTTTCTAGTACCAGTGGTTTCGACTCTGCGTTGATTAGTCAGGGTTGTGACTTTCCTTTATATATGTAATAGATTAGTAACTAATTCAATGAGTTAACTGTGGTTGTGTAAGCTGATTAAATACACATCGGTTAATGTTTAGACACAACCATTCTTAGCTCAAACGCCAGTACCTAACTACCTAAGTTGCAGTTTAGGTATTGTTCTGTGGTTGCAGTTGTGTTCATGGAGGTTAAGTTGCATTGTAATGAAAGCAATTTGTTGTAGAAATAAGCTCTTTTATTTCAATTTAGATGATAACTGTAACAAGTAAATTGCCAAACTATTAAACAAGTCATAACAAGTAGGTAATCATTTTTTATGTTTTACATTATATAAGGAACAGCATTTTTACAGCATTCAACTGATTTCTTAAATACACTCATTAATAAATAATAACACATTCAATTTGATAATAATCGCAAAGATAAGGTGCCGAAGTATTCTTGGAAAGCACGGAAGTGCGCGTATCAATAGTTTTTATAACAATATAACATTGAACTGTCAACCGAAGTGAAGTGCGTAGTAACAATTTTTATGATAAATAACTGGTTCATAATATTTTATTGTACTAGCGAAACGGAGTGATACTGAGTGTCGAAGTATTCTTGGAAAGCACCGAAGACGGCTTTTTTGAGGTGAGGGGTACCGTTATTTATCTTATTCTTTTTCTTGTTTTGTCTTGGTCTGCTATGAGCGTACTAGTGTTATCGTTTAAGTTGATACTTTGTTGCTTAAGCTTTTCAATACCTTGCTATTCGTTTGGTTTTTTCTTGTACGTATTCTTCTTCTTATTCTCTATTCTTCTATTCCTAGATGACGAAAAACGGGTTTTTCAATTCCGTCTGTATGTCTCTCACTCTCTCTCCCTCACTCTCTCTCTCTCTGTCTGCCTCTATGTCTGTCTATCTGCCTGTCTGTCGCCGGCATAACTCCAAAAATATTTATTGAAGGAAGACGATATCGAAACCGAAAAAAATCTTTCAATTATTTATCTTGATTATATACAGACGGTTCTTAAGCTATGGATCTCATTTCCTTTACGTAAGGTATTGCTATTTACTTCGCGCATCTAAAAGATGAAGAAAGTATTGTAATCGTGTAAACATCACCTTTCGAGATTTCTTCAGATCTTCACATTTCAAGGTCCCTAGATGACGAAAAACATTTGTTCTGTATCTGTCTGTCCGTATATTGGCGATAAAGCTCAAAAACTATTTTGTTGGAGGAAGTCGATATTTTGCAAACGGATTATATGTCTACCCCTTACACCTAATGGTAAAAAGGGGGAAGATTAAGTAAGTATTATGTCAACCTGGTACGAAACCCAATATACCTTCGGTCAAATATACACAGGGTAAGCATATTAAAAAATATAATATAGGCTATTTTTGCTTTAACTGAGAAATTATATTAAGGTAATAATTTGCACTAGCTCAGGCTTTACTCTTAATGAGAATGGAACCCAACAAATACAAGGTAAATGTTGTAAAGAGACAAAAATGGGCAACGATAAGCGTGTTGTATGTAATTCAGCCGCATACCGCAGGTGCGAGGCATTTCTTTGTAGTACAACGGTACCAAGGGGCGAGCTGCGCGCGGGCAGCTACTCATTGTTGAAATCACTTTCGTAGTAGCTGAAATTCCACTGCGTTAGAATCCGACCGCCTGCAATGTTTTTTATTTAAAAATTGGCGTAATTCGCATTACCAAGTGTTTCCGTTTATAGTATCAGTATTATTAGAAACATTACTGTATTTTACGCTTAGTTTCCTTTAATTTTTCAGAAATTTTAATGTCACAAGTTCCACTTGCGAGGAAAGTTCTGTGTAAAGCCCTTTACAGATTTTTGTACATATAAGAATTCTTTCTTACAATACGTGTGTGTTACTGTTCTTTGTAAAACAATTCATGTCCATTCTTTTTGTGATATCCGAAATTCCAGTTACCTATATCCATTTGATTCCTATTAACTTGCATTCAAATTATTCAAATCTTCACTCTGCGGAAATAGATCTTAGATTTATATAAATTTCGAAAGTTTGAACGATCTTATGCTTATCTGTTATTAGTTTGGTTATGTGTTCCACTAGTACAGCACAATGTGGGTTTCTATTTAAATATGCATACAATTTCTTCTATTTTCAAAATATGTTGACAATATCGCGTTATGAGTTTAGGTGTTCCATTTCTTCCCACTTCTTCATTCATTGTTATTTTAAGATCCTTGTACGCTTGATATTAATGAGACGAAGACAAGGACTATTCATAAATGATGTAAACCTAACTCGATATCAATATCAGCAAGTGCAAAATGTTTGCTGGTTCAATAATTAATAGTAATACGACCATTAGCCATAAGCCAGCACAAACACATCGAACAGTGAATAATCAGACGCAATAGATAGAGGGATTTACTCTATTAATCTGTTCTATGCGGTTTCCGCAGTGCATTACACGAATCGACATTAGGGCAAAAGCGGCGCTGCCTGCGATCTAATTATTTCAGATAAACACTGCCACTTGCTTCATTACAGTGTTATTGTAATGCAAATTCCGACTCCGCCGGCATTTGATTCATAATTTATGAGTAATGAATAACTGAGCGATCTTTAATTTGTTCGAGTTTCGACAACAGAACTTTGATAAAAGGCACCCCGAGCCACGAACTCACGTCGGTTGCCCTCGCGACGAGGGGTGCTTTTTAGCCGTGTCCTAGCTTTTTCGGAAGCTCCCGAACAAAGTTCACGAGAGATTTCGCTTGTGTCTTCATTCGGCGACTTTTTGCGTCTTTCAATTAACAGAAATGATTGGGACGATTTGAAAAATATTTAACCCCTACTGTTATTTCTAGTTCTTGTATGGGCAATATTACAAGCATGTACCATAGCTTTCTAAGAACGTTTTTAGAAAATGTTTATACGTAAATGGGTGCAGCAGCATACAGGAAAGTTTTAAAAGCTAAGCAAAAGAATAACTTTGAAACATAGTTATCGTTTGAATTTCCAAGCATAAATATCGCCGATATTGTGCCGCAAGTGCAAACGATAAAGCGACACCGAGGTCGCCGTTTGTTTCTAATCGCTTATTTAACGTACTTACTTCGCAAAAGAGATTCAAACAAAACAATTAAAGGCCCTCGGGCCGAGTGTTAATATGTTCTCGCAACCTTCATACTTTAACAATGCAGCTCCACTTCAACAAAGAAATTATCAAATAGCATAAACAACGTTACACTCACAAGCAAGTTTTTCAACACATCCAGGTCCGCAACTCACGAACCTTATGATTTAATCTACAGAATCAAAATGAAGGTTTTCAAGAAGCAATGTAACTGAAGCAGACTGGATAATAGCTGAATGCAAAAAAGGAATAAGAGTTAGTCCAGAAACATAGCCCTGTTGTTGGGGGCATTACAATTCCCCAACCGTGGTTACCACATAAGCTCTATGTGCACCCCCTAACGCAAAGTGTTATGAGAACCGTGCTGCAGGGTGGATGACACCAGGGTCAAATGGTGTATCTAACGAAGCGTCTGGGATACCAGGCGAGCTCTCAGAATACAATTGCCTTAATGCAATACGGCGAGGCTCTGCTGTAGTGGACCTCCCCTTCCCTAGCTACTCGTGGCACTCATTATAAAAGAGTTTGCAGATACTAGTAACTTTTATGTATGTGACGTCAATCCTAACGAGAGGGCTAATCTTCTCGATCAGCAACTAACTGAACCACATTCCCAACTAATAAATGTACAGGTTCATCCTGGTCTTTTGGCAGATATCACCATTTCTCCAACCCGTGAGCGAGAACTTTTACCCCTATTCGGGGATTCGGATCTTGGGAGACCTGATTTTGTATACGAATCCACCAAAGCGATAGGTAACCTAAAGCTAAGACGAAAAAAGCTTAATGCCGCCAGAAAACGGCTTTCCCGTCTCCTTAAAAACGGAACCCCCTGCGAAACCGAATTAAAAACTATTCTCGAAGAACGAGATGGCAATCAGCAGAATCAGGAACATAAATCTTCTTCTATATCTGCTACTTTTTCTTCTCCTGAAGCATGTGCCAGCAGGAGACTTCGGTCAGGCGGCAGTACATCCCAGACGGGGACG
Source organism: Agriotes lineatus (assembly GCA_940337035.1). Classification (NCBI taxonomy): domain Eukaryota; kingdom Metazoa; phylum Arthropoda; class Insecta; order Coleoptera; family Elateridae; genus Agriotes; species Agriotes lineatus. The sequence continues at coordinate 79,881 of CALNHX010006688.1, forward strand.
AAAAGACCAAGGAAGGCTGAATATCGGCCTTCTACGGTTCCCAAATCGGAGAGGGCCGCAATGAAGAGCATCAAAGTGGGTATTATCCATTCTGACTATCCAAATCAACCTTACAAATGATGCACATCTCGCCACTCTCCAACGAGCTATTCTATAAGCTGTTAAAAGCATCCCTGCTGATGGTTGCAGGTGCGTTTCCAGAGTTTTTCCTTCCGACCTGAATAGCTGCTTCTCCACTGTGCTGATGAGCGAGCCACTCGTAGATCATAAAGATGGTTAGTCGACCCCAATCCTGGAAAAGTGTTCGACTTAAGGCACTAAATTTTAAAAAAAATCGAAACCTATATTCCTGATCTCAGAGGTGCCATACTGTCATCAGATAAGGTCCTAATTAGGCTGAGGTAAATAAACCGTAGGCTTTTAACACAGGAGTGGAAGGTACTACACTGGGAAGAAGCCGGACCTGGTCACACATGGACATTCTCCATCGACAAAGGGTCCATGAAAGCTCTTGAAGGGATGAGCTTTAATCCCTACTTTGGCTTCGGTTAAATTCAGTTTTGACCAAAATACCAGAACAAAATTAGCATCCACATTCACGGTTAGCCAACCACCTCAAAAATGGGAGAAACTCAGAAATACACAGATTCAAAGGCCTGGACGGGGAACAATGCCCAGTTCAGCTAAGACCAAGACCATGGGTCAAGCAGTTTACCCGACCCTCAGAGAAGAGGGAAGAAGAAAGCATGAGAGATTGGGAGCCACAGAAAGACGCAGAAAGGTGTGAGAACATAACCTCCACCGCCTAATCAACAAAAGTAATGCCTTTCACCACTACATTTCTTCAAGCAAACCTCCAACACACTAAGACAGCTTTATAACTGTTAGCAAGAGGTTTGCCGAATCCCTAGATGTAGTCCCATTCAAGAATCTTGGCTACGTGGGTTGGGTCAGACAAGCGGCTTAAGAAGAAGAGGCATAATACTGGTAAGTCAGTCTAGCCTCAATCCTACAGCCTGCATCTTAATCAAGAAAAACATAAAGTATTTATTACATACAAACTTCCGCACGAGATATGGTGGCAGCACAAGTTACGATTCGAGTGGAGAATGGCAGATTGGATCTGACAGTCTACTCAGCGTACCTCCCGGGAGATGCAGACTAACCCCATCAAACTGAAGTGGGCGATTTAATCGCTTTTAGTAAGAGGAGCCATCTACAACCCGTTATCGGCTGCGATGCTAACTCCCACCACCTGGTGTGGAGAAGCTCCAACACCAACAGCAGGAGTGAATACCTGTACGATTTTATTTTAGGGAAATGACTTTCAATCTGTTACGGTATTAAATTGATCTTACGGCACTCACGAATGAGTGAATGCCAGTTACTTAACCAAGTCCGAGAAACGTACACACTTACCCTGGAAATCGTAGGAAACAAGCTAAAGGCCGCGGCTCAAATAAGCTTAGGGAGATGGGCGTGGTTCTAAACGGTACGCTACAGGCCAAGCGTGTCGATACGTATATAGGGTGTTGCTAATTAAAAAGGCGCCACAAGATCCAAGTCCAGGAAACCCACGTTCAACCGGACCTTGAGGGTCAAACGCTGTGTGATAAGATTACTCGGCCTCACGAACCTTATCGCTGCCACGGTGAGCGTCGGCTAACTTACCTGTGACGCTCCAACGCCCAGGCTTCGCTGTACATAAATTTTTATAATTCAACCTGAAAGAGGCATGCACAGATTCGTCAATTATAAGGCCTCAGTTTAAATAACAGTCTATTAAGAACATTACCGATACATGTGACCATAAGGGGGTCGATACACACACAAAAGGGTACCAGTAAAAGAAGGGGCCCAGCTGGGAGTCGCTCTATTCCTAGTTATAGCTAAAGGGTCGTTTTAATTCTTAAATATGCAACAGGTCTTGGTACGCCGTACCAAAGTTACTCATACAAAAGGACCTCGAGGGCCGTAAAGAAAGTAAAACATACAACTGACCTTGGTACGCCGTACTAAAGTTAATCAAGCGGCCAAAACGCTCAAACCAGCCACCTGGGATAGCAAAATTGACTAGGTATGACAGCGGTGAAATTATATTACACTTGCGTTAGATATGAACGAAACCAGGCTAATTTAAGCAAGCAAAATGAGCTGTGTATGACAGAGATAAAATTATATTGCATTGGCGGCGTATATGAACGACACCAGGCTAATTTAAGCAAGCAAAATGAGCTGTGTATGACAGCGATCAAATTATATTACATGGGCAGCGTATATGAACGAAACCAGTTAACTACTAGGCTAATTTACACATATTGTACCTTTGTATCGAAGCACCAAGCGTCGGGTAAGGTGATAGCCGGCGGTCCGATGGCTGCAATGTTGGCTCGAATGAAAGCGTAGGAGTTGATGGTAACACTAGTGAAAGTTCCACTAACGTGGCGAAAAAAATAGGTCACGTCTCCCTCTAGACGAAATAACGATGAGACCGAAATGGTACAACCCTGCCGTTAAAATCCCCGATTCTGAGAAAAAGGCCTAGTTTAGCCCTTCAAAATATTGCAAGGTTTGAGGGTCATCCGTGATCACTAGAACTCACGCCTGCACAACATAGCACCAGCCACTCGAAAAACGCACCTCTCGCCTCTCTCTTCTCGAGAGCAAGTTCTCAACAATTAAATGTAGCGGCACAATGCGGAAACAAACCGCACAAAATTGCTGTAACAGCACTAACATGGGACGAGCCAACGTTCGCAGACCAAGCGCCTCAGATAACGGCCGGAAATCAACTGCCACGAAAAGCCAAGCGAAGCCACTTTTAGGCGGTAAGGCACCTGGCCCTGTCTGCCGCTACAGCCAATCCGCCTACAGACCGTTTCGTATGATGAGCTCACGGACCGGGGACCGTCCGCGCGAGAGAGATCGACTAAGGGTATTGATTTTTCGGGAAAGATATCTCGCTCGCTCTTAAGACTTGGGTTTTTTAAATAAAGGGAGTAACGACCTTGAATTATTGTGTTTGATGCTAAACGGTGCAGTATTATAAGATACAATATTACCAAAACTTACTTGATATACAGGCAAATTCTCCAACTTGTACCAAACTATACGAAAGGGTTACGGACCTCTTATAAATAGAAAATGTCCTGACAAATCATTAATGAGGTTTTTAAACTAACTTTTGTGATTCGTAGCAGGCAAGAAGTACTTGATTTAACTATCCGTACTAACCTTGTTAGTCATAAGATTATTAAATGAGCCTTTATATTCAGATTCGGTTTGACATGAAATCGGGCACTCGCCCTACAATACAGTATCGTAATCCTAAAACCACCGACTGGGATGGCTATAAGAAGTCTCTTAAATCACTTTTGAAAAATTCGATCACTACTGTTAAGAATATTGTGACGACCTACTTCCTCTCTGAAGGAATGTACTACCAACAAAAGGAAGGAACCCCTATGGGATCTCTGTCAACTCCAGTCATTACCAACATATTTATGGAAGTCGGTGAAGAATAATCTATTCAGTCCAGCCATCTTAAACCTAAATGCTTGTTTCGCTACGTCGACGACCTTTCGTTATATGGTCCCATGGAAAAGCAGCTCTTGAAGTTTTCTTAGCACACTTAAACAACCGCCATGCCAAAATAAGATTCAGTATGGAAACTAATAAAAATGAACGCCTACCTTTCCTGGGCGTATTAGTGAAACAAGCCGTTAATAACAGATTAAGTCATACAGTGTATCGAAAGAAGACTCACACTGGCTGCCATCTACATGCTTCGTCTCATCATCACCCCAACAAAAGAGATAATTGATCAAGGTTCTTATTCATCGGGTCAACAGTATTTGTGACGAGAACAGTAAACCACAAGAACTAAGACATGTGGAAGAAGCTTTACGCAGGGATGGCCACAGTCGACAAGACATGGAAAGCCAATGCACCATAAAACCGAAAAAACCTAAATATAAACCTATGAATTACGTCTGCCTTCCCTTAATCACCGGAGTAAGATAAGAAAAACATCGGGGACCGCTATGGTTCAATAAGAAAGGTCGAACAATCCCCTCCAACAAAGATTCTTTTCCCAGGCTACGGACAGAAGGCGTTTTCCAGCTTTAATGTACTTGTGGCAAATATTACACCGGACGAACGAGAAGAAGCATTCAATGTCGAATAAAAGAAAACAAGAGCCACACACGACTTAGAAACACACAAAAATCAACAATCGCAAAACACTTATTAGGACTAGGAGATCACAGAATAAATTACGACTCCAGGACTAAAAATACTTCCCTCGTGGTATTCGGGAATACCTAAAAAGTATTAAAAATCCAAACAATCTCAATTGAGTACGCCTTAGTAACACATGCAAAACCAATCTAGGCTTGATAAAATGCTTAGGTGGAACTCCAATATAAACAAATTCATAACAAAAAGAGTCTTTTCTTTTTGTCGAAGGATTTGTAACAAATCTTGGGGTATCAACCCCAAAACCATGTATTGACTATACCAAACAACAATAAGACCCATGATAACATATCGTGCTACCGTCTGGTGGGAGAAGGCCAACAGGTCACGGCTAGAGCGAAACTAAACAAGCTTCAGCGACCATCATCCCTAGCCATGACAGGTTCTATGTCAAGCATCCTGACTGCTGCTGTAGAAGTCCCCCTGGACCTACACACATTTACTTGAAGAAGAAAGCCAGAATGGGAGCCTACAGAGTTACTGTCCTAAGCTTGAGACTTGCATACATTATGCTGTGAATGCAGCGTGCACACGCTGCAGGGTTAGTATTGGGCTCTACTTAATTACGTACGCACTTTGTATTTAAATACAATACGGTTCGGTACGAGGATCTACTGTCTTATATTACATGTAGGCATTGGAAATTAATATCACTATAATTGCGCCGGATTTATGTCTGGGTCTTGCTATAATGCAATATAACGTATCAAAGGGCCGGCGTCTACTAACTGTATTTTTGGATATATCGCCTACGTTGAAAGTTGCCATTACCATATTACTACAGAATCTTCAAACTTAAAATCGCGAGTGGTGGAATAGCCAACTTGGTGGCGCCCGTATTTGGTGTTGATCATTTAGTGTTAATTTACGTACTCTCTCCTCCGGTGGAGCTTAGCCGGCACCTTGAACGCTATTAGTTACAGGACTATTTTAAATATTTACAGTTCGCTATTCGGCTTACATTGAAGTGTGTTGT